>JANHFM010003473.1:43915-60054 GCA_032468115.1 Grayia smithii | reverse complement strand
TTAAAAATTTAAAATAATTCTAAAATAACCCCATGTCTCAGCCTATTTGTTGGAAAAGCCATGTCTTAAGATCGCGCTGGAAGGAGCGGAGGTCGGGGACGGTCCGGAGGTCGGTGGGTCTAAGTGCAGTCTTACCAAGGCATTATTAAACAGTACTAAAACTTCTCTTCATCTTTGCCTTTGTAGCAAAAACCTGGGAATAGCTGCAATTTGCTATTTATTGAGAGGATGAGCTTAAGCTCTTATGCTTCAGCCCACTTTAGCTGAACTGGTTTTTCCAGGAGGAAAGCTGGCTCACAGCACAATCCAGCAGGAGTTACTCTGCATGAAGCATACCTTAAAGAAGTGTTGTTGTGCATGAACACAAGGGGGTGCTTTTGTGTACTCTCTACTAATTTTATCCAAATATGTAGAAGGAAAAATTTTGGTGTTTCCATAAAAGTTAAATACCAACAGCCATTTCTTATTGCTGCCACAGAAAACTACATCTGAAAAGGAGCCCTTAAAAAGAACCATTATATTCTTGACAGGCTGAAGTGTCTTGATCATCGATCCTGACGGAAATAAAAGAAACTTCTTTGTTCTTTAATAAGCCTCCTCTCTGCTAGAATACTTTAAAGAAAAAGTACTTTGCCAAATGAAATGTACGCCGATCTTGTCATCTCTTGCAACTAACCCTTTTGTGAACATGAAACAGAGGCAGGCTGTCAATGACTTCAAAACAGTCATTCCTTATGCAGATGGCTTTTGGGAATGAAAGCCAATTAATTGCCCCATTAGATGACAGCATCAACTCAAGCCATTGTTGCAGGGCATTTGCAGAATCAGCTCCAAGTGAGTGTAGCTGAGGAAATAAATGACCACAAAGCAAGGAAACAGGAAATTTGCCCTACAAACCGAGTTTAAACATCAGACGTATCATAATGGCAGATAATACAATCTTCGTATTGAAAGCACAATTTGAAAATTATTCTGACCCTTCATGATAAACTGTAGAAGGTTTTTTTTTTAAATATAAAATTTCACATTTGCCCATTTCACTGGAGGCCACAATGGCACTTATCGACAACACAGGAGGTCCTCCTAGGTCATAGAGAAGGGGATCATGTGCAACTCTATGGAAACCCTTCCTAATGCCAGAGACCATTTTGGCTCTGCTTAGGGGCAAAGGTTTTCTCCTTCTTGGTAAGATATACCAAAGAGTCAGTGGCCCTCTCATTTTCAGGGTCTCTGCTCCATTTGTTCCTTCCTGATTGTGTTCTTTTCCTGATTGCTGCTCCCTTCCCTTGGCTAAAGGACCTGCTTTTATCTTTGCCAAATTCAGCACACCTCTCATCCTTTCCTTCCGTTAGGAGAGCCATTACGCCCCATTTTCCAGCAAGGGACTCAGCACAAAAACCACGTAAGAGTAAGAGCTTCAGATTTGAAGCCAAGTCTGCATTGACAAATAATATTCCAAGGAACGTTCTTATGATCATTTAGAAAGGTCTACACAGCACTTCTAATTTTTATCCTGTGTTACTTGCAAATACTTACCTGAGGTATTCCTAGTGCTCCCATTTTACGGACCTTAAACTGAGACAAAGAGTTTTGGTGCCTTATTTACATTAATATTTATATCTCTCCCACCTTTATTATTTTTATAAATAATGAAGGCAGAAGACATGCCACTATTCCTTTCTCCGCCTATTTTCTCCACAACAGCAACCCCGTCAGGTGGCTAGCCCACCTGACGGAGAGAGAAGTCGGCCAGCCACCTTTCATACCCAAGGCAAGACTGGAACTCATTGTCTTCTGGTGATTGGCCAAAGTCACCTTTCCTGCCAAAGGCGGAACCAGAACTCAAAGCTTCCCAGCTTCTAGCTTGGCACCTTCACCACTAGACCAAACTTGCTCAGATTTCCCTGCTGAATCTGTAACTGGACCAACATTTGAGAACCTTCCATGCTGCGCCTGTCCAAGTGGGTACCTGATAGCTCAGGTTGCAACCCAGACATGAACGGTTTGGTTCAATCGCACCTGGAGAAATTCGTCTTCTCCTAAAATGCAGCGCCGTACGCAGAAGAGGCGGCAGAGAGGATGCACGCTGCAGTGCATGCAAAATTTTGCTTAGGGGATGTCAAGGAATCCACACCGAAGTAGGTCGACTAACAGGCAAGGTTAGTGCTGGATTCACCAAACTGCAAAAACCTTGCTAAAAACTACTCAACTAAATCCCCCCCAAGTATTCCCACCTTTCCCCGTTTGCTTCTGTTAATTACTATGCAAAAATCACTTCTGGGGCTGTGCCTTAATAAAGCGCAAGCATGATGCCCCCCGTCCCGTCCCCCCCGACTCTTACCTATGGCTTGGAAGGGAGTCTGGGATGGCCGCACTGCTATTGTTAGCAGACCCTGCTCGCGTATTTACCTGCAGGGGGAAAAAAGAATCTTTATCCGTAGTTTTTATTCAGAGGACGTGGTTCTAATTAACCTGTAATTTGCCATGAATTTCCTATTTCACTAGGAAGGTTAATTAGCTGGTTGCCCATGGTAGAAATCCAGCCTATATGTAGGTTACCACATTGTGTTACTGAGGAACTGTGTTCTTTTATTCACTCTGCATTTGAAATGCTTGGTTAGGTAATGCAATCAGGAGCTGGCACACAATAGGGCTTTCATTCTGTCTCTATTAAATACATCTCTTCCTTCCCTCCCCGCCCCATCACCTTTTTGCACGAATATATCAATTACCTCTCTCTAATGTCACTGAAAAGATGGGAGGCATATCCTGCACACCGTACGGAATTCCTAATTCAACCCATGAACTACCGTAACTTTGCCCCTAGGAGGGCCGATCGAAGGAAAGGTAACCCTAATCTTACAGCTGCTCTTATGCAGGTAGGCATCTCAATTTGTGCCGTCTTTTGTCTTTGCTTAGGGGTCATTTCAGTGGTCCAAGAGGAGCGTTTCTGCAGATCTGTCGTATCAAAAGGGGACAGCAGGACAAGCGATTGCCCCAGTGCCTTCAAGGCTGATCTAAGAAAAGGGTTCACAAAATCCAGGAAGGAAACAATGCCTTTCCAGGCACAAGACAGACCAGCCAAGCTCACATCCAGGAAGGATCTGTCCTCTGCTGCAGTTTGTAAAATATATATATATAACTGCTTGTCAAGGCTGAGAAAGTACAGTTTTATCTGACATTTCAATAAATGGAACACAGCATTGCAAATCCATCTACGTTTACAGAAACAATTATTGAAATTCCTACCTTCAGGCCATGTATGTTCCTTTTCCCAGGAGGCTTGCAAGCTGAAACAGTAATTGACTAAATTGTAGAATACATCAGCACCATTTACAAATTTGTTCAAAATGAAATCTTTTCTTTTTGTAATGAGGGCGATGCAGAAATTAGTGGAGAGAAATGATCGAAAAGCACCTCCCAGGACTCTCTAGCAGAGAGGGTAAAATAGGAGCTCTGGACCTGTAGGAGCATATTTTTTTAAAAAAACCAACAAATCAAAGCTTCAACTTATTTATATCTTAAAAGATATTAAAAATGAAAGCCATAAAGAGAATCTCCTGCTCCAACTCCCAGTGACCGCACTGTGTGTGTGTGTGTGTGTGTGTGTGTGTGTGTTTCTTTTGCCCCCCCCTTTTTTTTTACAACATTTCATCTTCACATGTTTTCAGGTAACACTGTCTGGGGGTGGGCAGGTTAACACATCCGCTGGAGGTTGGGTGTTTAAACAGGAGAGCCCCTGTGCTCAGCACCCCAAAGAACAATGACCTGCATTCTATGTTACCACAAAGAAATCTTCTCTGGTTTTCAGGTGGGAAAAGAGAAGCTGGACATTAAGAGCAGCACTGAGGTCATCAGGAATCAGATACAGTATAAATTAAGATGCTCTTTCTTGCTAGCGACGTGCAGAGATCTATTGTCAGGCTGTTCTCACAGGCTTCAAGATGAAGTGGAGCCAAAGGAAGAATTACATTTCCTTAACGCCCCTGGAATTCCACTGCCCCTTTCCAACCCAATGGAGTCTTCGGGCAAATGTTTAAGCCACAAAGGCTCGGAGCTATATGTTATGGACAGTTCCCATTTTAAAACTACAGCGCCCTACAAATAGTATGTTAAAGGGCCTGTCCATTTTGATTGATTGTCTGGGAAAGGATGGATTTGATTTCCCCCCCTTTCTCTCCCCCTTCTTCTGAAATACATGCATTTCACTCACGGTTATGACAGCAGGAAACAGAGCCATTTATTAGTCAAGAGGACACAGATGATAGTTATTAAACACAGCAGTTAGGACAGGCCCCGTGCAATTTAAACTACATTAAACATTGCTTGCATATCCTTAAATAAAGAGATGCTGGGTTGCTAGTGTGTGGACAGAAGGAACGAAAGAGTGGGAATGAAAAATAGGAATATCATCCAATGGAAAATAAAAAAATAAAAACAATAAGCTATTCCTAATTCAGGGCAAGGAGGTAGTGTGATGGCTCAGTGGCTAAGACTGGGCTTGTCAGCTGGAAAGCTGGCAATCAAGGTTTGAAACCCGAGCTCCATGTGATGGGATGAGCCCAACGTCCTCGTCCCAGCTCCTGCCAACCTAGCAGTTTGAAAGCAGGCAAATGTGAGTAGATAAATAGGTAACACTGGGAAGGTAACAGTGCTCCGTGACATCATGCTGGCCCCCTGACCATGGAAATGTCTTCAGGCAATGCCGGCTCAAGACTCGTTGCAACGGAGATGAGCGCTATCCCCTCCCGTCAGCAACGACTAGTGGAGTAAAATTTGCGGGGTCTCCCCTAATTTGGGGCAAGGGTGGCAGAAATGCCGTGGCTATGTTTATTTCTTTGGGTGTATGAATAAAAGGGGATCTACGCAGTGGTGGGATTCAAATAATTTAACAACCGGTTCTCTGCCCTAATGATTTCTTCCAACAACCAGTTTGCCAAACTGCTCAGAAAATTAACATCCGGTTCTCCCGAAGTGGTGCGAACTGGCTGAATTCCACCACTGAGCTAATTCTTCCAAACATAGACCACAAATGAAATTATTTCATTTTTTAAAGGATATTATAATTTAGATTGAGATACAATGAATGATGCAACAGATGTAAAAAGAACATTTGACATCTGGAAATTGTGGAAATTATTTATTTATTTGTTTTATAAATTATTACATAAATTAATTATTTTAGCCTATTTTCTATTTTAAAAAGTACTCAAAGGTACTCTTTAATCATCTCTTTAATCTTAGCAGTATCCATTTGTGGTGTAAAAAGGAAAAATATTTTTTTTGCAATATAAACTTATAGACTTTATTTTCGTTTGTGTGGCACCACTTTAAATGACATGGCATCTACTAGCAATATACACAATCCAGTAAGGAAGTGTATTTCCTTACTGGATTGGACCCTTGGCCCACCTAGTCCAGTAGTTTGTTATTACAACAGCAACCAACTACATAGAGAAGCCTGTTTGAAACCCAGCATATGGTTTTCAGAGGCATTCAAATTATTGTCATACTACTACTGTCAAGGGTTACAGTAATTGATCCCCACAATTTTCATAAATTGGTCCTATTATTTTTGGAAGCTAGTCTTTTTTTTGTTACACATTTAATGGCAATGAATTTCAAAGTTTAATTATGCATTGGGTAAAAAAATCCTATTGTCTGTCATCATCCTTCTAGGATTCAATTTCCTAGAAATTGGATGGGTGACTTCTGATTTTACTATTTTGGGAAGGGAAAGATAGCTTCTCCTTGCCCACTTATCCATACTACGCAGTTTTATACACTTCAGTTACCTCCCCTCTTATTTGCCTCCCTTAATTAAAAAGGCCCATATCATAACCTTTACTCACAGGGAAATTGTTCCAGCCCTGGCCTAGATCATCTTAATTATTCTCATCTGGACCTTCTCTGGTTCCATTATAACCATTTTGAGGTGCAGCAGCCAATACTACCCAGAACAGATGCAGTTGCACTATTGATTTATATATCAGTAGTGATATATTGATATTAAACTCATTATGATATTAAACTCTTTTATTTTCAATACCATATCTGAGTCTGATTATCTTTTACAGGCTATTGGCCTTTTTTTTTTTAACCACGATACACAATGTTGACACTTCCATTGAACTGTTCATCATCATTCCAAGACCTTTTTTTCTAGCTCTCACTCCATTGGTATTATGAGTACTTAGGGTTTTTGGCATCAATGTGCATCACTCTATACTTGCTCAAATTGAATGACATGCGCCATTTTTACACCCATTTCACTAATGTGCAGAGATTCCTTTCACAAACCATTATGGTTTTAGCCACTTTAAACAATTTAGAGTCATCAGCAAACTTGGCTATTCTACCAGTCATGGCCAATAGTAGTTAATACTGCCTGCTCTAATGTGATAAATTGTGGATTTATGTTTCTTTACAGCTCACAGCTAAGACTCAATGATTTGACGACTTGTACATCAATTGCAGTATTAACTTGTGCAGATAGCCCTATAATTTATTCTTCATATTAGATTAGATGCATGTATATAATGTTTACCTGAATTAATACTATCATGATATAATTTATACTTTATACCTGGAAAATAATTATTTTAAACAACATTAAAATATTTGGAATTTGGAAATATTCTCTTTTATGTTCTATATTAAGACTGTTGAATTTGAGATATTTCCAGGAATAAATTAATATTCTACCAGTAATGATAGTGAAACCAGGTGAGTATATACCACAAAATCTACAGATACTGTAAATACTTTCCATATATTATCATGTTGAGTATGAGTTGTATTGTCTTTCTTGAAATAATAGAGCTTATTAATGACATTAGCAATATTATATGCTTTTTTTAAAAAAGTCCTGTGTCTTTTAAAATCCAGACACATCCAGACAATTCAAAGTTTTTGTAAGCTGGCAATTTCTTGAAATAGGAAACAGGACAATTTCCTGAAAATGGCAAAGCATTTTCAACTCCTAGGAACCACAATTTGGTTTCTCTTTTGCAAGGATGCTTAGCTGCTGCTGCTCATTCTAACCTGCAAAAAATCTCAGCCCTGCCAACTTGAGTTTTCTGGCGCTTCCGTATTGGCTTCTCCAAATCTACTCAGTTCCTCATACTTTTTCTTGGGAGGAGTGACAATTTCCTCTTCCATTTATCAATGCTCCTCACTGTTTTGCCTTAATTCTCTTTCCAGATGACCCATTGGGTGGATACTGGTTTTGGGTGGAACTTGCACATCAAGCTACCTTTTCTGAACCTGTGCTGAAGGCTAGTATACCAGCGGAGTACTTAGCAGGAAAAAAAAGTCTTCGGCAGTCTCCTTTCTCCTCTTATACACAAGTACCGTATATTCCGGCGTATAAGACGACTGGGCGTATAAGACGACCCCCAACTTTTCCAGTTAAAATAAAGAGTTTGCCAGCCATGAATCTTGCAAGGTCAGTACCCGGCGTATAAGACGAATCCACTTATGTGAAGATTTTAATGGGTTAAAAAGTCATCTTATACGCCGGAATTTACTGTAACATTTCTGTCATTGGTCCCCTAACCAGAATGGTTTGTATTCTATCTCTAGATTGTCTTCTTAAATTGCCAGACTCACAAATAATATCTCTTACTTAAAGCTTTGTCTCTCGAGTGATCTCCTTATACGATGAAATAAAATAAATATATTTAGCTTAAGGCCAGTACAGCATAAGTGGTCAAGGATATAAATACATGTCCATAACTGGATAAATACAATGTACAATAAAAGGATTAAAACCCATCACAATAATTAATATTCTTTTATAGACTCACTCATTACCCTAGTTAATTAAAGCAATGCAAATATCTTTACTTAAGGCAATGTGAATATATTTATTTATTTCTGATTCCTTTTTATTTCTTTGGGTTATTTCACTAAACTTTTTTTCTTTTTCTTAGTAATTTCTTTCAGGCTTGTTCTCTCTGGATCAGGTCTGTGTACCTTAAACAGTGACTCTTAGTTAGCATATATCTTTTTGCATTCACAACCAGGGGTGAAATTCAGAAGTTCTAACAGGTTCTAGAGAACCGGTAGCAGAAATTCTGAGTGAGAACCAGTAAATATCACCTCTGGCTGGCCCCAGTGTGGGGTGGGAATGGAGATTTTGCAGTATCCTTCCCCCAGGAGTAGAGTGGGAATGGAGATTTTGCAATATCCTTCCCCCAGGAGTGGGAAGGGAATGGAGATTTTGCAGTATCCTTCCCCCAGGAGTGGGAAGGGAATGGAGATTTTGCAGTATCCTTCCCCTGCCACGCCCACAGAACCGGTAGGGAAAATTTTTGAATTTCACCCTTTGATTCACAACCCTTTGTACTTTTCTTTCTCTTCAAAGGCAACTTGTTTCCCTTTTTCCTTTGTTTGTTAAAATCTCTCTTATCTTAGAACTCAATTACCTTAGTTTCCCTGTTTAGCATCCTCTTTCTTATATCCTGCTAATTATGAATCCTCGGCACCCAAATCCTTAGTACACTTCCTATATCTTTCTTTTCATGACAACCCCCCTCCCCCATCAGGTTATACAAGATCACTCATTTCTCCAACTTTACTTCAAGAGAAATCTTTGAATGGGCTGTTTTTAACTTTCCAACATGGCACATAGTCTTTTTAATAGACTATTGATACTGCGTTCAATTATTTTCTGTTCCAATGCTATATATGCCTATCATTCTCTTGCTAATATTTAATAGTGAGGAGCTATCCTTATTGAATTCTCTAGAAAGATATTTGCATTGCTTTAATTAACTAGGGTAATGATTGAGTCTAAAGAAGAATTATGGTGATGATTTTTCATCCTTTTATTGTAAATTTTATTCATCCACTTATGGACATGTATTTATATTCTCTACCACTTATACTAACCTTAAACTAAATATATTTATTTTATTTCATCAATTTGTGTGTGTGTGGGGGGGGGGCTAACTCACTGATTCATTGGTTTCTAACAAACGTACAGTATTAAACTTCAAAACTATTTTATGTGACAAGATATAATATATTTTATTGGGAGTATTATTTTATGCTCACATATGTATCAACTGGGTTCTATCAAATTCAATAAAATTCATTTCTCATCTTTTTAAAATTGAGCTGTAACATTATGATGATTAAAATATTGTCCTGCTGATTTCCTTTATAGACTATAAAGGAAATATAGCTTTTTTTAATGCAGTTGTATTTACTAATCCTTAGAATTTATGTTTACTATTCAGTTTCCACAGCTAAAGTAAACATCTTAAAGTGAAAAAGGCAGACTAACTTTAAACATATGCAAGGAAAATAATAGTGTAGGCATTCTTGGAATAGATTAATAAGCTGTAGATGTATTGAGAGAGCTCATTACATTTGTCAATCATGGTATTAATCAACATATCAATAATTCTGCATTAAGGAAAAGAGCCACATCAAGGTCAAGGAAAGGAAACAAGGAAAGGTTATATTGTCTATCTTTTCTCCCTCATCACTTTCTTTGCAAACATGAGTTTGGTACTTTGAAAGCAAAAAAAATAATAATACTTCATTTCTTTCACTGAGAGCCAGATGATATACTACTGGCTGTTCTTACATATATCTGTTGCAGAGCTAATTCTCTTTGTGAAACATTGCACTGACAGATCTGAAACAGCCAAGCCTTAGTATCACAGATAATGAATAGTTACCACAGTTGAGAGAATAGCATTGCTAATTAGTACTTCTTTTTCCTTCTACAGAAAAGTTTAAAGGGAAAAATAAAATCTAAGAAGAGAAGAACAGGGGGTTCTTGAGGTTGCCCACTAATCAGTAAGCAAATTTCTTAAAGGAATATTATTTTAAGACCATATTATTTTAAGAGATTAATGGATGTGTTTTCTATTATTTATTATTAATGAATGGATTCTCTCTCTACCTCCACCCAATGCTATTTTTTTATTTTATTTATTTAGTTTGTCAAACCTGTATTAGATAACAGATATAAGTATAAACATGATTATGACTACAGGAAATGGTTACAAATTAAAGGGGAGAGTAGGACAGGGACGGTCGGCACTTTGGTGCTCTTATGCATGCCCCTTACAGACCTCTTAGGAATGGGGTGAGGTCAACAGTAGACAATCTAAGGGTAACGTTATGGGGGTTTGGGGATGTAATCACAGAATCAGGTAGTGCATTCCAGGCACTGACCACTCCTGCTGAAGTCGTATTTTCTGCAATCGAGTTTGGAGCGGTTTACCTTTGTATCTATTGTGTTGAGTTTGCATCTATTGTGTGATACATGTAGTTGATTATGTAATCTATTATTAATTATTAATAATTATTATTAATGTAATCTATTGTGTGATACATGTAATTGATAGAGTATAAATTTCAGTCAGGGAAATATGAAGAGTTCTACTAATTCAACCTGCTCAATTAGCCATTTTCATTGTTAGAAGCATCCTCCATCCTTTGGTGTAGATTCAGAAATGTAGAATCCTTCAAGGAAGAGAGCAAATCACTTGAGACTGCCTACATTCTCCTGCTACTCATACAAGTCCCTACTCTACAAACTGTGTAATTATTACTAGAGGGCTAACATAGTTGAGAATTATGATAATTCAGCTCATGTTGTATGATTTACTTTGTAATACAAGGACAATTAGAGTTTTGACATAAACTATGCAATTTCTTTTGCTCACTGACAATATTCTGCTTTTTGGCAACAACAAGGAGGAGCCTGAGAAACAAAGCAAATTGAACTTTTTAGTTCTTCCTTAACTAACTTCTAGCAACAGTAACTACTGTATTTCTGTAGGGAACAATGGAGGAACATGAGATGGAAAACAGAACCAACCCATCAACCCTGTTGAAACACCAATTCTGTTTCTCTCTTCCTCTGACCCAGCTTGTTCTTATTTAATAAAGTTAATATTTAACTTTAAGAATATGTGATTGAAGGTGGAATCTCTTTTTTTGCACTTTACTCTTTCCTTTTTTTATTCTTATTTCAATTTTTATATTCTCTCCCCCAAATAATTGTATACATTCTCCTATGAGACCCTATATGGCAGAAAAACAGGATAAAATGTCATAAATAAATATTGGAAAATTGGTTTTCAGAAATAGTATTAAACCAGCATACAAACTCAAAATATTTAGTGGAATTCACATTTGTTTCCAGAACTGAAGATGTTAATAACATATGATAAGAAAGAAGATAATTACTCTAAATTTGTTTTATTACACTAGATCCAGACGTCATATTCAGAGCAGATCCACTGGAATCTGTCAAGCTATGTCACTAATTTCTATGAATCTTTTCTAAACGCAGTTGACTTATTGGGTAGTAGCAGTGGTGGGATTCAGCCTGTTCGTACCACTTCGGGAGAACCGGGTTCGGGTTGTTAACTTTCTGAACAGTGTGGCAAACTGGTTGTTAGAAGAAATCATTAGGGCAGAGAACCGGTTGTTAAATTACTTGAATCCCACCACTGGGTGGTAGGTAGCTTTATAAGAATGCTGGAAAGAGAAATGCTAAAGCTAGGAGTATAAGAAAATAGTAAGAAAATATTTCTAAGGCTGGTGCTTGAGTGAAAGAAAAATGAATGCAAGCTTTATTTGGGAAAGGGCATGATAATAGGATAGCCTGAGATGTGCATTCTAAGAGAAGACACCTTCCACAGAGGCATGCAAAGTCAACCTCTCAAACAAGGAAAGATATAAAAGGGCAAAGTCTTTCTGCTAATTGTTTCTATATTAATTGCCTCTACTGGTCGATAGGTTTATAGGTGCATATAGCTGGTGCAGGCAAAGTTGATTTCCAGGATGACTCGGAACCTAACCCGTGCATGTACAGTTAATAGATATAATTAACCAACTCCCTAGCCATTTAAATGAAAGTTTATGCCATATTAAAACTGTCAATATGGCTACGTCCCCTAACACCTTTTGAAACAATTCTAATTTGCCAGCAGTTCCAAATGAATAGGCTGATTTCAAGAAGTGCTGTAGCTAGTATATTGTTAAATTAATCTGTTCCTTCGCGTTTCCACAGAAAACATTAAAGTGTCCCCAGTTCTGCAATTTCATATTGTGATGTAGGTAATGATACTTGTAACATGATTTACTTAATTGTGAAATGAGACTCTTAAGTGTATTCAGTTTAGAGATTTATTTATTTTTCTCACCCTAATTTCATGGCCATTCTTATCCCAGTGTCTGAATGAGTCTCTTTGACATAATGAACAGCCGTGCAGAACGAGCAAAGCTTCTCCTGCAAAATAAGGAAATGATCTGGATTCAATCTCATTCAGCAAAGATTTCCACTGAGATTGCTCCAGCTGTTTTCATGAGAATTTGAAATAAACAGCCCTTGCTTTCATGCTGAGAGGGATGCAAAATAACAGTTCCGCTAAGGCAAAATTGGTATTCCTAAAGCCATAACATTTTAGTCTTCTGAGCTAATCCACAGACAATAGTTCAGATATTTTCAATCCATATTTATATCCACGTTGAAAATAATTGGGTAAAGTACAATAAATGTTCAGGTTCAATTTTGTCAGTTCATTTCTGGCAGTATCACTGGATTGCATAGTTTGATCATTTCAAATGCACTGGTGCATAGCCGGAGAATTCCTCCAGGCTGGTAACTCCAGATGTTTCAACCTGCAATTCTGATAATTTCTAGGGATTATGATATTAAAGCCCTAGGATACTTTTTATCAGACTTGGTCAGTATCATGGCAACCATATCCAGTAGCACTGATAACACCCTCATCCCCTCACAGCAGGGGCAGAGAATTAACTGATACAAAACATTTCTGTTCCCCACAATCAAAAATTAATAGGGTTATCAGTGCACAAATTTTATGGATATTAATGATCTTTGCGTTTTACAATAAAGAGAGATTTAAATACTGCAAAGAGTTAAAACCATGGCTTTCTGGTTACAGAGTGGATCGATATGATCCAGTGGTGGGTTGCTCCCAGTTCAGGCCGGTTCGCACGATCCAGTAGCGGTGACACTGTGACATCACCGAACCAGTTCTCCGCAACCCACCCGCGCGCCTGTACTTATCGTTCTCAGGGTTCTGCGTGCTCCGCACATTTGCAGAATGCTTTTTTGAGGGGGTTTTCCCCCAAAAAAGCTACTGTGCATGCGCAGAGCGCCCGTTTGGCATGTGCGCGCGCAAAGCGCAGCGTGCGTGCCGAACGTGTGCTCTGCGCGCTCCGATGTAAAGCGCATATATCATCAGAACCGGTAGTAAAGATAAGTAGAACCCACCCCTGATATGATCATATTATTGACACAATTGTACATTTCTTTTTTTCCTCTTTTCCTTTTTTAATTTTCTCCCTGTTGCTGAAAAGGGGTGTAGTAACACCTGCACCTTGAACAATATCTCAAATTGATAGTTGCTATCTTGAGTTTAGGAGAGGAGAGTTGCCATGATACTGAAATACATGGAAATAAAGTTGAATGAATTATTTTTATTTTTACTTTATTTTTGAGAAAGTTTAGAAAAACAAACATCTCAGAAAGGAACTCAGAAAACTTAATTGGATCAAGTTTGTTTTTGTTTCATTTAGTAATCATCCAGTGCAGAGGTGGTATTCAGCAGGTTCTGACCAGTTCTGGAAAACCAATAGTGGGATTTTGAGTAGTTCAGAGAACCAGTAAATATCACCTCTGACTGGCCCCTCCCCCATCTATTCTCTGCCTCCCAAGTCCCAGGTGATTGGGAAGAAATGGGGATTTTGCAGTAACTTTCCCCTGGAGTGGGGTGGGAATGGAGATTTTACAGTATCCTTCCCCTGCTACGCCCATCAAGCCATGCCCACCAAACCACTCCATGCCCACCAAGCCTCGCCCACAAAACCAGTAGTAAAAATTTTGAATCCCACCACTGATCCAGTGGTCATCTGGATTTTTGCAGTCCAAATAGGGTGGCTCTGGTATCAAGTGGGAAGAGAATGGGAGAATGGTTTCAAGTTATACTTACTGTGACCATAAAAATCCAAATAAGATATAGTAAATAAGTAAAACATGGTATGTTGGAACAATAAATTGATAATTTTAACTATATGTACATAGAGTATTAGTGAATAATTAGAGTAGAGACTTTAGGGTCATTACATCTCCAACTGAATATGTACTGCTGGTGATAAAAAGCACACTTTAGTGATTATTGAGAGAGAGAAGTTGCAATATGATGTATTTATAAAACTCTAAGTTGTCGCTTAGCAACCACATTTGTAGAATATTATGTCCTGTTCTTGTTGCTGCATTTAGAAAAGAAAAGCACAGAGTTGAAAAAGCTTGAAGATTCTGTTCAAATGATGGAGAAGTGGAATGTTGTTTCAAAAGTTTTTGGGGGGAGGGGAGGCAAGAAGGATAATGCTGGGGAACAGATATTAGGGTGTTTTTGCCATAATTTTAGGTAGCAATCCCTCTAAAATTTGGCCTAACATGACTAAGAACTAAATCTTGATTATAATACAGAATCAAAAAGTCTGCAGTGTTTGTATAAGATAGAGAAATGCTTCAAATTTTATATCTAACTTGTTTTGAATTCACTATGTTCATCTCCCATTTTCTTCCTTTACAAAGAAGGCTTAGATTTTCCTTTTCTCAGATGTCCAGAGTTTGTCCCTTGAAGTCACCTTCCCATTGTTTACCATATTTTTTGGATGATAAGACACACCGGAGTATAAGACACACCAAGATACTGAAGAGGAAAACAAGAAAAAGAATAGTTTTTGGCCTCCAAATGTCTGGTTTTTGTCCTCCTAGGAGTGCCCCTAAGAGCACTCTGCAGGCCTTCCAAACCCTCTGCGAAACAGGATGTGTGTGTGTGTGTGGGGGGGGTGTTTTGGGAGGCCAAAGATGGCCCTATTCAGTCTATAAGATACATCGACATTTCCACCTTCTTTTGTGTGGGTGGGGAAGTGCATCTTATGCTATGAAAAGTACAATACATTTGTGATCTCCTGATCATCCATCTACCATTCATAGAACCATAGCCCCAGGTACAATTAAATCCAACATTATCCATGAGCAAAGTTCCACTTCTGCTGGGAGGAATAAGATGAGTTTTAACTCATCCTTACAGACTCTAGTACCCACCAAAAGCTGCTTTTTAAGGTGCAAAAATCACCTCTTCTTTTTCCGTAATGTTTTCAAATAAACAACACATTCAAACAAATTGCAAATGCATAGCAACACTCCCTTTTGTGAAGAGTACTCTGGATGTGAACCTTGCTTTTAAGATTATGCCTATGAAGAAGAAGAAGAAGAAGGGAAAGAGTCTATAGAGATTCTCAATCATCCAGGTCATAATTGTACCAAAGGTGATTTTTTTTAAACAGTTTATTTATATATTTTCATTTAACATACATAAGTGCTTTGTGAACAGTGTATTGTCTGAGTCAATTTGCTAACCTAATAATACTTTTCCAGTTCCTAATTTCTACCTCTATTATCCAACCATTTATAAAACAAATCCCATATTCAAAAATACTCAGAATCTTCTTTTCTTTTATCTCTTATGTCAATCTGTCCATTTCTGCACAATCTTATATTTTTTAAATTACATCTTCTCTCGGTGTTTCCTCATTTTTCCAGTACTGTGCAAATACAATTCTTGCTGCTGTCAAAACATGTAGTATTAAATACAAATTCCCCTTCTCTGGTACTATACCTAACAAAAATATTTCTGGTTTATAATCTATATGCAGCTTTAACATTTTTTTCTAACCGTGTATGCATTTTTGTCTAATGTTTCTTTGCTTTCATGCATGTCATACCAAAGGTGATTTTTGAAAAGGCACCTGAACTTTATTCTTCCTTGAAGACATTTTGCTTCTCATCCAAGAAGCTTCTTGAATTCTGACTAAACGGTGGAGGATGGAAGGATTTATATTCCTTTTGGTTATCTGATCATTAGCACTCTTTCTAAGAGTCATTGAGACCACTTGGAGATTTATCTGTGCCCTCAGGGTCACCTGAATAATACAAATAGGTGTGGAACCTTCTTGGAACTGCTGAAAGAACTGTGTTATGAACATGACATAGGTAAGGTGACCAGATTTCAACTTTGGTAAAGCGGGACACCATTGATGGGGGGGTGTCTTGACAGGGGTGAAATGTG
>JANHFM010003473.1:0-10945 GCA_032468115.1 Grayia smithii | reverse complement strand
GCCAATAAAGAATTCTATTCTATTCTATTCTATTCTATTCTATTCTATTCTATTCTATTCTATTCTATTCTATATGCTGTGCTATTAATATTTTTCTGTTTTAGCTAGAAAAACTATTTTCTTCTACATAATTGCACAGTTAGATTATACAGATTTGTATAAGCAAGATACAGATTGCAAAGATAAATAAGTAAACAAACAAATAAAATAACTCATTTTTCCTGTAACAGAGAACTCTAGCACTGTTTTCACAATCATTTACATGATTACATAAGGAAGCATGTACTAGCAGCTCAGACTGTCAATTTAAATTGCAATTCTTCATCCACTCACTCAGGAATCAATCCCATTGAACTTAACACAAATTACTTTTGATTAGCCATGTATAAAACTCTGCTGCTGGATGAGTCAGATTGTAGTATCTCCACCTGAAATTATTGTAATTAATTTCAGAGTTTGATTAAGGTTTAGCTTCAGTAAAGGAGATACTTTGTTTTCTCATACAGCTTTCTGATAAGGGAACATACAAGTGAGAAATATTTTAATGAAACCACAGAAAGCTGCTCTAACATCAAATTTCTGTTTGTAATTTTAAAAGCAACATATATGAAAAGGCTCAGGTTACCAGAGATTCTGCAGAACTAAGGACAGCTGCATAAAATCTCTGGATATAAACAGAACCAGCAATTTAATGTTATTTTTTTACTGGGTTTTATGACAAAGATGAGCATAGGTCTTGTTAATATCACCTCTGGAACAGTGGTGGGTTGCTCCTGGTTTGGCCCAGTTCGTGCGATCCGGTAGTGGTGACGGTGTGATGTCACCGAACTGGTTCTCTGCAGCCGGGAGCTCGGCCCACCTGCGCGCCAGTACTTACGTTTCTGTGCTCTGCGCATGCACAGAGTGCTTGTTTTGAATTTTTTTCCAAGGAGAATAGTTAGTGCGCATGCGCGGAATGCACGTTCGGCACCGATCACACGCAAAGCACGTGCATGAAGAGAACCGGTAGTAAAGGTAAGTAGAACCCACCCCTGCTCTAGAATAATATATAGTTCTATTTAATTTTAAATATGTGTGAATTCCAAAGACCACAGAAAACTTCACAAGAGTTGTGAGATCTCAAAGTTTTCTTTATGAAAAACATTTAATTTAGAGATTTGTGGATTGACACCTCAAGTATAGTATGAATTGATTGTTTGTGTATAGTACTATAGATTTATAAAACATTGGTATCTCAGCTGAAATTAATTATTTTCTTAAATTTAATATGTACATCTTTAAAATTCAATAAATCTCATTCTATAATCTAAACATTTATGGCATGAATTATTGAGTTCAATTCAACATTTCTTCTGGACTAAAGAAATTCAGTATCTTCAAGTTACCCTATATATCTACTTTTGTCACTTCCATCTGTTCTCAATATCACTTTCATTTTTGATAGCTAACATTGTCATTATTGAATTTCCTTCCTGCTGATTTATTTCTGTTCAAGTTAATTCAGACTGCAACATATCTGCAAACAAATATGCTATAACTGCTTCTCTTTAACTCTTTATAATGGCTCCCCATCAGGTTTGAGTTGAGTGTTACAGACCACATGTGGAGACCATCAAAATAGATTTCCACAAATCTGTGTTCTATATGGTAACTGGTTAGGCTTCCTCCAGTTTCTATAATCTGAAATTGGTGTCACCCTCATATCTTCAGGATATTGTAAGACCTCTGAGCAGTTGAGAAGCCTAGTCAACAATCACCTCCCACTCTACAGGAAATACTTTCTTGCAGTGTTTCCAATGAGGCTGCAGAGCAGGAAGTTTCCACGGTGGTAAAGTGTTCCTTTGTCCTACCTTCAACTTCATAAAACACAGATGTCAAACTCAACATGCCACGTTGCCGTCATGTAATGTTTCACAACATTTTTCCCATTCATGGAGCTGGGTTTGGCATGACCTCTCCCGCCAGTTTGACACCCCTGTCCTAAGAAATGTAAAACGCTATTCTTTCTTGCTGCCATAACCCATCAACCACAGTTGCACTGCAGGAAGTTTTGTTTACCTTCTGTAGCTTTTTTTTTCCTTGCTGCAAAAATAATGAGTCTGGGGATAGAGTATTGGCTGGCTGCCATTGTTCATACTTTTCCCTTTGGCCAATTGGATGAAATTCTGACTGGCAACAAGAAGGGATGGAAATCACCAATGTAGACACCCAGTGATGTAAAATTGCTATTAGGTAGGGCTGCTAGTTTTCTATGGCCCACTAAATGCTAAAAGATATACATAAAACCCTACACTTCTTTTCTGCCTTTAGTTGCTAGCCATATTTTTAAAATCCACATCAGATAATCTTAATACAGAGGTTATGTTAACAATAGAAGGATTATATCAAGCATTATATCAGGGCTCATCAGTAAGTCATATCTCTCCAGATACTTGCCCTTTCTCATTCCTTGTCTTGACATGGTAGAAATCTGTACAAAGCCTTAATTGCCTAAATGTTCAGTGAAGAATTTAGAGCCTTCATATTTATGCTTCTGTCAACATTTCAGTACCTGCTTCTAATTGAAAGTAGGTTCTTATGAGCCTTCTTTAACAAGATTGATTGAGATGAAAGGGATAAAGTTACAAGAATTTAAACAGCTGAACTATTTCCAATTTAGAAGAAATTTATTCCCCAATATATTATGTGGAGTCTATCGTAACTTCTTTCAGCCGTTTTCTTGAAAACTGGTGAAAAAGAGGTTCTTTTCATTTATAACAGAGGAATATGCATATGGCTGCTTATGAAACCATATCCTAAATCCTATCTGTCTGTGAATATTACAGCTCCAGAATTTAAATTCCCATTTCTTTGTGCTTTTCCAGGTTAACAGGTATTTTGATGGCTTCTTTGATGACTTTAGATAGCCTAAATATAATTAGATAATGATTCTCTCTAGCCTGGGAACTACTATTTTCCACATCACCAGCTTTAGCTTGTCAAGGCTGATGATTGTAGATAGTTAG
This sequence comes from Grayia smithii, assembly GCA_032468115.1. NCBI lineage: Eukaryota > Metazoa > Chordata > Lepidosauria > Squamata > Grayiidae > Grayia > Grayia smithii. Next base: position 7,940 of record JANHFM010003473.1, on the reverse strand, counting down.
AGTGCAAAGTGAATTAGAAATTATCCTTTAATTCCTCTTTTTAGACTTTGGATCTAAGTCTAAAAACCTTAGAAGTAGAAAAAAACATCTTCTCGTTATCCACATTTATTTTGAAAATTGAACTTTTAAGGACTCACTCTGTTTATTTACTTGTTAGATTTATATCTTACCTTACCTTTTCTCCAGGAGCTCAAGATGTTTATAGGGCCAAAAATACACATTTGCAATGGTTGAAAATACCATTAAGATTCTTCAATGCAATATCAGCTCTTCCAGTTTTTCTTTCCTACTTTATATGCTCTAGAGATGATTGCAGTTCTCTCCCTCCCACCCAGTTCACTATCTGTTCCCTATGCTTTTTTTTCCCCTGCATTCTAAAACATGGAACCTTTTGAGTAGCAATATTTCTTTCTTCTTTCTTTCTTCAACAAAGACAGTTCTTTAGAAAAAGGTATTTTATTTTCTGTTACAAGAAGCTCAAGAAGATAAAGTCAGATCAGCTCTTTGGTTATTTCCAAGTCAGAAGGAATTCATGGAATACTGACAGAACTATAAAAAAAATAGAAGAAGAATCAGTAAAAGTTCTAACTAAGTTCTAACTAAGCTAACATAGTTCTAACTAAGCCATGCCAGTAAATCTGGAGAACAACACAGTGAGCAACCAATTGGAAGAGTTCTATCACATTCTAATATCCCAAAAGGGGACTTTACAGAGTATGATAATCATCACACAATATTATTAATTTCATCTGGTAGCAAAATAATGGTTAGCCTCATTCAATGCAGTTAGGGACCTACATGGAAAAGCCATTAACTGTTTATAGAAAAAAAAAGCTTCAGTTATGCTTATCATATGGACTGTGGACTATGGACTGTGCTTAGAAAAATGGGAATCCCTGAACATCTTGTCATCTTGTGAAACTTATTTATGCTGCAAGTCAGAAAGCCACAATTTAGAGTCCAAATGGCAAAAAAGGTTAGCTCCAAGTTGGCAAAGGAGTGACACAAGGTTCTATTCTCTCCTTAATTTTTGAGCCTACATGATGAATATATATATTAAGGGAAAACATGTTGAAAGAAGATGAGTGAAGTTTTAAAGTTAGAGGAGGAAACATCAATAATCTGTGCTATGTTGATGGATGCTATCCAGAGAGCTAAAAATGCCAACTGTCTATGTAAAAAACACATACACCATGAAAAATAGGAACCTCAATATAAACATAAGGAAGACCTAAGCAATTGCAACAGATACAGAAACCAACCTTAGAACTGACAAGATATCAAAGTGGTGGATAGCTTTTTTTCTTTTAGAGCAACAATCAAGAGTAAAGGAACAGATAGAAATATGCTGCAAGGGTAACCATAAAAGTCTTGAAAAAAGATAATTATCTGCTAGGTTTGTCTATATCTACAAAGATTAGAAAAGCGTAAGCAATAGTTTTCACTAAACACTGCATAGAACCAAAGATGGACTTTGAAGAAGTAGACTAGAGTATTGATGCTTTTGAACTTTGGCATTGGAGAAGATTCCTGAAAATATTACGGCAATCAAGAAAACAAACAAATGGATCATTGAACAAAACAAGTCCAAAGTTCTCACACGGTACAAATGACCAGATTCAAATTATTATATCTTGCATACATTATACGAAAATCTACCTCTCTGGAGAAGATTCTAATGCTGGAAAGAGTAGAAGGGAAAAGAAGAGAGAGAAGACTAGTAAGATGGATAGATGCAATTGCAGTGGCAATGGCTACCCCATTGGAACAGCTGAAAGACCAGATTAGGATCAGATTGTCTTGGAGAAAATCTATATGGTCACTGGGAACTGACACACATCTGGTGGCACATAATCAATCCACTTGAAACATTCTAAGCAGTTTTATTCTTTTCAGCCTTGAAAAAAGAGAGTTCTTTAGAAGGAGATATTTCTGAAACTTCATTTTTTTCCTACTTTCATTTGATCTTCTTAATCAATCATTTCCTCATTTGCATGTATGTTAACATTACAGGACAACCAAAAATCTAACAACAACAGGAACAGGACAAGGATGTTTATTTCAGTCAGGACCTACTTGAAACAGATCATCTGAAGGGAAAATGAAGGATAGGACAAGGGTAGAAACCATGATTTGCATTCATAGTGTATATTCTCACTTTTTTATATGTATTGATCAACTGTTCCTCACTTTTCCTTGTCCCTAGAATAAACTCATATTGGCCCACTCCACATTTGGATCACGGTATATGAAAAAGAGAAAACCCTAATCTTTTATCCAAGCTGCCTCATTCAAAAAAGCCATACATGCTAATAGGAAAGCGTGCATAAAATACACAGAGAGAGACAAACACTCACAAATCTATCAGCACAGGTATCACACACATCAGCAGCCTTTCACAACATCCTCATTGAGAAAAAAATATAAAGTTTTCCTTTCATTGTGCAATTATTTTAGACCAAAAAAAAAAAAAAATTACCTGCATTGTTCACATGAATATATTGTATAGTTGCTTCTTGAAAACTGCTAGCCAAATATGCATTTCCATGTGTATTTATTACAATGATGCATTCTGCTTTGAATATGATAGAAATCAGCCTAAATAATGCAGCTCATAAATGAATGTCTGTGGGCTAGAAAGATACTACTTTGCATTTGACTGCCTGCCAAGTAGGGATACATTTTAGTGATGCATGGATCCACCTGAGATTAGATCTCACTAATCTAATTCATTTTTTTAAACACTTGAAAAATCATAACAACACTTCCCGAAGCAGAAGCTTCCAAAAGAGCCTACAAATTCAGTGGCAAATGAGACGTGAAAACCTTGTAGCATTTTTCATGAGTCTTACACAATTTTTCTCAAAACCTTTTAGATATAGTATGTTCACTTAGAATTTTGTGCTGGACAAAGCATTTATGACATGACAGTAATATCTTGAGTGATAAATTCACAGCATGTGATCTGCACAAGAGCCTGGATTTTATTCATTTTATTTTAGGCGTATCAGTTTTTTTAAAAAAAATCCTAGAAGGTTACATCATTAAAAATGTAGTAAAATTTGAGAGAGAAAGGGAGAGGGAGGGAGGGAGAGAGAAAGAGAGACAGAGACAGAGAGAACCAGAGAGAACCATTCGTATTTTTACGAATGACCTGCCACCTTTGTAATATACACTTTTACTATTTAGCATTTTGAGAGAGAGAGAGATCTTCCTAAGAAATTAACGGCAGTGTTGACAATTCACTCTTTAAAAACCTTTTACAATCTCTTTGTATTTTAGGAAGGCCACCAACAACGACACCATCTTAAGCTGCAGATGGAAGTGGCTCTATTAAATGATATAAAGGAATGTAAATATGGACTTACTGAAGGGATGGGTAAGGAGGAGAAACAGCAACTTACTTCTGACAAAGGATAAAGCTTGAGAAACAATCTCAAAATAAATTGGCCTTGATTTCTTGGATTTAGAACAGAGAGAATCTGCTACTAATAATAGTAAAATTCTAGCATTCCTGGAATCTTTGCAATGGCTGTTTCTTGACCTTGCCTACCTCAAAGGGTTGACATATGATGATTCAACAGAAAAACATTTCCTGCAAACCCTGGCTTCCTTTGCTTCATCTACTTAGTGACCATTAATAGATAATAAGCTCACATTGGAGGAATTCATTGGAGCCATTTTTGCACAGAGGAGACAGTTTGATAAATACTTCAGTGCCAAATCATGTAGGATTTTATAGGGCAAAACCACAACTTGAATTGTACCAAATAACAGACATATGATAAAACAAATGCCATACAATTACAATGACTGATACAGGTAGCCATATTTTATATTAATTGTGGTCCAAATTGGCTTCAAAGCAATCTACAGACTCATTGTAATCTAAGTGAGTGAAGATAGAATATGATTTACTAGAGCCCAGTCCCCTACACTTCAGAGAGGGTTGCAACTGATGCATCAACCCAACTCGGCAGGCAAAAACACCCCAATTATGGCTCTGACCTACCTATCAAGCAGGAAGAGCCCATAGCAACCTACCTATCAAGTAGGAAGACCCCATAGCAACAAACTTACTCTTCCAGTGTAAGTGCAGACAGTGCAGACTGTTACCCGAACAAGAATTTATTACTGGAGTTAATAGAGATTACTTATGCAGAAACAGCAGTTTTGTTCTTGCTTGAATTCAAATTCACCCTGGGGGCGGGGAATCATACATGAGACCAGGAAATTAACTAATACTGAAGAGTAAATGTTGCTGTAATATTTACTTTTGATTAAAGAGCTTTTTATTATTATAGAAGTATTTATTAGAATTGAGTATTCTGAGTACACTACAGGAACTTTGGATCATCGATAGATGTAAAAGATAAATTAATAGACTAATGTAAAAGCTCATGTTGAGCTGGACTATAATGTGGATCACTGTATCTTAGACATAGACACAGAAATGAAAATACACTTCAGAATTATTGTAGACTGCTGCTGTATATATTGATACCTGCTATATACTTATATGAGTTTCTTACAGCCAAAAACCATTTTCCTGTTATATTTCTTTTTTCCAGAATATAAAATAAGAGAATTAATTAGCGAATAAATTCCTGTAACATACCTTTTCTTTTTCCAAGCTTTCAAATCTCAGTAGGTGTTAAAAGGATACATTCTACAAGTGTAATCCATTAATAATTGCAGAATTAGTTATATAATTATACCAAAGAGATACTTTCTGAGGTGGTCGCATATAATTACATTCATTTTGCTTAATTCATAAAAGCCAGTTCCATAACTGTAAAAATTATGAGCAACATAGACTTTTTAGAAAGAAATTTGGCTTGTCGCAGTTGGACATGTGAACCTGTAACTAATTTATGAGAGGTTTTGTGTTTGTGTGTGTGTGTGTGTGTGTGTGTGTGTGTGTGTGAGAGAGAGAGAGAGAGAGAGAGAGTGAGTGAGTGTGAGAGATAGAGGTAACATTACTTATGAGGAATTATTCTGAAAGTACGTGTTCAAAATTCAATTCCTTCATAGCTGTCTGAACTGAATGATGCCTCAAATTGTTGGACCAAAAATTCTCCTTAGTAAAATTTCACAAAGTAAAATTTGTTTGAGTTATATTTCATTTGCCAACCAAAGCATTGTGCAATTCTCTGCACGCAAATTGTAATATTGATCAGTGTGACCTGTATGAACTGAACTACAAATGAGTTTTGGGTTCATGCAAAATACAGAATGTAGGAAAGAACTTTAATGATGTATAACCAAGCAGCTACCACAATCCATAGAATTGAATTGGTTTTTGTACCCCTCTCCTGTACGCTAACTAATTTCATTACCCCAAAAAATCAATTTGTGCCTTGATTTTTTATTGTTTGCCCAATAAAAGCAATTTCTATCTATCTTAGCTGAAAAATCAAAAACATAAAATTGGGTCACTGAATTGTTCAGATTTAATTCAATAGAGAATTTAGTATCTACATCTGCACATATATATTTCTCTGTTTCTTCTTTTTTATTAATGTTCCCAGGACCACTCCAATTTACAAAAGTCTGGTATAGATATAATATTATTGATGTGTATGTATGTATGTATACATGCCTACTTTATAAAACTAAGTAAGTATATTTTTGTAGTTTTTAATGGAGGCTAAGTGTGAAAGGGCCAATAGTTCAAACTGTAGTGATCCCAAAGACCTTCAAAATAGAGAAAATACAATGTCACCTCTAGAACCCCATTCTTTAATACAAAAAATGATATTACTCTTAAAGAAACTTGAGCTGGATTCAGATGATCTACATAATTGTATTCTGGGTTGAAAATTTCACAGAGTTGTTTGATTTTTGTTTTGAAGTTAATTGGTTTGATTTACACTTCCCATTTTCTATGGAAATCAGAAGACAGACATCCTTTGGACTGAACAGTTGTGTAAAAAAAGGTTGCAATTATCTGTTCAAAACCAGCCAGTTTGGTGTAATACAGGGGTGTCAAATTCGCAATGACACATTGTCGTCACGTCACATATTGCAATTTTTTCCCCTTCGCTAAACCGGGGGTGGATGTGGACAGTGTGTGATGCATCCAGCCCACGGGCCCCGTGTTTGACACCCTGGTGTAGTGGTTAAAAGCACCTGCCTAGAGACAAGAAGACTTTGAGTTCTAATCCCACCTTAGGCACTAATTAGGTGACCTTGGGTCAATCTTTCTCTCTCTCAGCCCTAGAAAACAGGCAGTGGCAAATCACTTCTGAAAATGTTGCTAAGAAAACTGCTGGGGGCACATTCAGACCATTGCCAGGAGTCAAAACTGACTGTAAGGTACAAAATTATTGCAACCCTAAGCATTCCCCTAAGCATTAAACATTTGATTGTCAGTCTTCCCAGTAAACTAGACAGGAAATATGTATAGATGATCTAAATCTACTTTATTGTAAAGCTATATTAACATTGAATTTAGAATTCAAGCCTGAAACATAAACCTCCTGATGCTACTATTACTTGATGCATTAGGGTGTGTTATTTGTAAGTTTCTTTCCTCCATGTTAAGCAACTGCAGGCTCTTGTCCCACTTCTTTGACTGTTTCCTAGGCAGCATCGCTTCTCCACTTTCCTCAAGGTCACCTGTGCACTTCATTACATTGGCAATATTGATGCTACTTGGAAGGACACGTGTTACCATTTATTTTATATATGGATACTTAGTACTCAGTGAGGTTTATTTTGGACCAGATACATGAATATATCAAATATCAGAAACATTATGATAAGCGATAAAAAAATCTATTTGGGCAATTTTCAGTTCATATTTCAATCTCAAACAGTTTTGATATACCAACAGGTTATTTTTTTTATTGTTGCTAATTAGCATTAAAAGAATTAGACTATGTTTTATAACTTTTAATAGGAGCTCTGTGTGTTGAAATTTTTTACAGGGTTACAGCTTCAATTAGTTAATGTTTATAAAGTACTTTAGTAGGGGGATTCACCAATGAATTCCAAATATTGTTTTATTCTGTCTCTGACTTGTACTTTGATCCTTTAAGAGTTAGTTCATCTCTGATTAATTAGTTTATATTTATAAATCACTTCATTATACTGTACAGTACATTTGATATGGAATAGGTTCATTAACAGTCAGTAAATTGTATTTTCCGTGTCTTTTAACATAATAGTCACATTCCATGTTGTACTAAAGCTTTTCCATAACACAATGACTGACTTACAAGAAGAGGAAGAATGTAGGAATTCAGGAAGACTATAATAGAAATGTTATTCACAATCTCAATCTAGGCCAGGGTTGTCATACTCAAGGCCCATGGGCTGAATCCAGTCCATGGAATGCTTAGATCTGTACCACAGCAAAGGAACAGCAAAGGAACAGCCAGTGGTGCCTCTGCCAGTGAAAATGGAGCTTGGGAGGCCACACGTAGCCCTCCCAGGCTCCATTGTTGGACACAATGACCTCCTGCAGCCTTCTGCCAGTGCAAATGGAGCATGGGGAGGCTGCACATGTCCCCGACAATCTCCATTTTCACTGGCAGAGGGTTTCAGGAGGCCATTGCAGCCAAAAACGGAGCTCAGGAGCCTGTTTTTGCTGGCAGAGCACTCGGGCTACCACAGGTGCCTCCAACACGAGTGACCTCAAGCTGGTCATGCCCATCCTGGTCATGCCCATCCCAGCCCTGTGAAGTCAAACACAACCCTGATGCAGCTCTCAATGAAATCAAGTTTGACATCCCTGATCTATGTAATGTAATCTAGGTAATGTAATCTAGGTAATGTAATCTAGGTAATGTAAAATGCTCCAACGTTAGACTTCAAGGTTGGTCCCTGAAGAAGGAATGAAATTGAACGTAATGCAAATGTCAGACTTGGAAGCCATATTAGGTGGTTTCCAACCTGCCACTTTCTCCGCTGTGGGAAAGTGGGAGGGGGGAATT
>JANHFM010003472.1:143171-156610 GCA_032468115.1 Grayia smithii | reverse complement strand
CCTTCCCCCAGGAGTGGGGAGGGAATGGGGATTTTGCAGTATCCTTCCCCTGGAGTGGGGTGGGAATGCAGATTTTGGAATATTTTTCCCCCAGGAGTGGGGAGGGAATGGGGATTTTGCAATATCCTTCCCCCAGGAGTGGGGAGGGAACCAGTAGTAAAAAAATTTGGAATTCATCATTGGGCTGCCGTAAAGAAGAGGGGAGTCAACATTCTTCAAAGCATCTGAAGGCAGGACAAGAAGCAACGGATGGAAGTTAATTAAGGAGAGATCCTACTTAGAATTAAGGAGGAATTTCCTGACAGTGAGAACAATCAACCAATGGAACAACTTGCCTCCAGAAGTCGTGGGTGCTCCACCACTGGAGGTTTTTAAGAAGAGATTGGACAGCCATTTGTCTGGAATGATAGAGGGTTACTAGATGACCACTAAGGTGCCTTCCAACTCTGTTATTCCTTTCTGTAATTGCTAAATTCTAGAACCCCAGAATTTCCATGCAAGCTTTTGGATAAAATACCGCCAGAATGTGTTGGCAGAGTTCTTGAGGACTAGAGCCTTAATTCAAACCGGTGTTTTTGAAACTTGGCCACTTGAAGATGTATGGACTTCAACTCCCAGAATTCCCCCCAAGCTATTCATGGCTGGAGGATGCAGGGAGTTAGTCCACAAACCTTCAAGTTGCCAGATTTCAAAAAACACTGCTTTAAATTCTTGGGTAATCTTTTCATGCACAATTAAAACTAAGGACCTAATCCTCTTGGGTAACTCTAATTAGCACACAGGATAATCCATAGGTGTGATTCCTCTCCATTAGCAGTTTAACCATGTTCTACACATGCTGGTTATAATCTCTTGATACCAGGAAAGCAAGAGACATCTCCGACGCAGCACCTAAATCAAATATACTTTATATATATTTTTTCCCGTAAGTAAGGCAAACCATCCATTTGACAAACCACTCAAGATCGGCTTTTGATCTTTAAAAAGATGGGGAATAAAACAAGAATATTCAGGCTTGTACACTGCAGCCAGGGCCAAAACCCATTAATATTTCCCTGTACAAGTCGTCCTTGACATTTAGCGACAGTTCGAAGTTACAACGGCACTGAAATAAGCAACTTATGGCTGTTTTTCACACGACTGTTCGCAGCGTCCCTCACGGTTCAAGAGATCAAACTTCAGAGGCATGGTCATTGGATCATATCTATGACAATTGAGGTCACTTGGGATCATGCGATGCCCTTTTGCGACCTTCGGACAACGGGGAACCCAGATCCATTTAACAACCGTGGCAAGAAAACTCGTAAAATGGGGCCAAACTCAACAAACGTCTCCCCTTAGTGACAGAAATTTTGGGCTCAGTTGTAGTCGTAAATCGAGGATTGCCCGTATTTAATCTCTGAATGGTCATCCTTCAAGTCTGGGGACATTCAGAAGGTCAGCCAAGACATGGAAAGGACCAATTATTTTGGAAGGGGGAGGAAACAAAAAATACACTTTGCACCATCTGGCTTTTCGGGGGTTAACTCCATCCTGGTTCAGCAAAGTGACCCAGATGCTTAGCTGTGTCCAACAGAGCTAACCATAATATGATGTGACAGGCGAGAGCCAAACAACGCAGGAGGCAAAAAGAGGAGCTCTTGTTTGCAGCTAAGTGTGCTGTACAAACAGAGGCAAGCGGAAAGAAAGAAAAAAACTGAACCCACAATACAATCTCATAATACTCATATTCTTAGAGCTATTCCTTGCATTTTTTTTTTTTTGCTCAAATATGTACGCCCACTTGGAGTGCCAGCTTAAGGAGCCCCTGAAGACTGGCAGCTTTGTTTCCTACTGAGAGTTATTTAAGGCTGATTTTTGAATACGCCTTTCTTTCTCTCTCTTCTCTCTTTTTCTCTCTCTTCTCTCTTCTCCCCTCTCTTTCTCTCTCTTCTGTCTCTGCCTCTTTCTCTTCTGTCTCTCTTCTCTCTTCTCCCTCTCTCCCTCTTCTGTCTCTCTTTCTCTCCTCTCTTTCTCTCTTCTCCCTCTCTCTTTCTTCTGTCTCTCTTTCTCTCCTCTCTCTTTTCTGTTCTCTTTCTCTTCTCTCTCTCCTCTCTCTCTGGTCTCTCTCTCTGTCTCTCTTTCTCTCCTCTCTCTTTCTGTTTTCTTTCTCTTCTCTCTCCCCCTTGTCTCTTTCTCTTCTGCCTCTCTCTTTCCTCTTTCTTTTCTCTCCTCTCTCTTCTGTCTCTGTCTCTCTCTCTTCTGTCTCTCTTCTCTCTTCTGTTTCTCTCTCTCTCTTTTCTCTCCTCTCTTCTCCTCTCTTCTGTCTGTCTCTCTCTCTTCTGTCTCTCTCTTCTCTCTCTTCTGTTTCTCTCTCTCTCTTTTCTCTCCTCTTCTCTCTCTCTCTTTCTCTCCTCTCTTCTCCTCTCCTCTCTCTCCCCCTCTCTCCCTGCCCCCACTCTCTCTCTCTCTCTGCAGAGAGCTGGGCAAATTGCAGGATGGCACACCAGCCCGTTTTAATCCCTTACTTTAGATTCAATCTCTAACCGGATTCCTCTGACCGTTCTCCAACCACCTCAATATCCATCTCCTTTAACTAGACTTCAAAGTGGCTCCTTCAGCTTTTTGAGAGTTGGCCAAGCAGAAGTGAAATTCAAAATTCAGTCATTTTAGGTCATGCCGGTTCCCTATAAGCCTCTTTCAAACATTCATGCTTCTATTTATTAATTTATTTATTTATTAATTTATTTATTTTCTATCCTTCTTGATAAGATACGGGATCAGCATAATATTGTATCTTTCCTCTGTTCCTCTGTTTTATTAGGGTTTGAGAAGTTCCTTATTCTGTGGCAAAACAACACACACACACACAGAGTGGAAATTGTAAACAAGAGTCCTTGGCCCAAAAAATAAGATTTACGGCACCAGGGAAACAGTGACTCATTGTGAGACATTAAACATTGCCATCTTGCTAGTTATTTCCTGAGCTATGAAATTAAAATTATTCAGTCCTGTCCGCTTCCTGGTGCAAGATTTCTGTTTTCGGGGGATAGCGCGGAATACCTCAATTCTGACATTGTCACTCACTGAAGCATCTTTCCTCAGTCGGACGCTTTCCCGAGTTGCAAATCAACTGGTCGCTCTGGATTTGAGAGCAGAAAATTATCATTATTTGGCCTTGGAAGAAAGCAAGCACCACCACGCTTGGCTGCAGAACAGAGAGTTCCTGAAAACTGATTACAACAGTTGCGTCAATTGAAAAGTGCTCTTCAATCCAGTCTTCTGGATTCACAAGGCCATCCTCTATTTTGCAGTAGATTAGGGGGATTCTTAATTTTGAGGGCCCTGCTAACTAATTAGGGGTACTTTAAGTCAGGGGTCTCCAACCTTGGCAACTTTAAAACCTGTGGACTTCAACTCCCAGAATTCCTCAGCCAGCTTAAGACTTGTAGACTTCAACACCAAATACAAGCTGGGCGGATACGACCTTGTAGACGACCCTCACTCTGTCAAGGACCTTGGAGTACTCATCTCAAACGATCCAAGCGCCAGAGCTCACTGTAACAGCATTGCCAAAAAGGCATTAAGAGTTGCTAACCTAACCTTGCAAAGCTTCTTCTCCGGTAACATTGCACTGCAAACTAGGGCATACAAAACCTTTGCCAGACCAATTCTTGAATACAGCTCATCTGCCTGGAATCCACACTGTGTATCCAACATTAATACAACTGAGCGAGCCCAGAGGTATTTCACGAGAAGAGTCCTCTACTCCTCTGCTCACAATAGAATCCCTTATGCCACCAGGCTTGAAATTTTGAGATTAGGCAATTTAGAACTACACCGCCTACAGTCTGACCTGTATTTGTCTGCTAAAACATCTTACCTGTCAACAACTTCTTCAGCTTCAACCCTAATAATACATGGGCAAACAATAGATACAAACCTAAAGTGAACCGCTCCAAACTCGATTGCAGAAAATACGACTTCAGCAACAGAGTGGTCAATGCCTGGGATGCACTACCTGACTCTGTGGTTTCATCCCCCACCCCAAATTTTAACAGACTATCTACTGTGGACCTCACCCCATTCCTAAGAGGTCTGTAAGGGGCACGCATAAGAGCACCAGTGTGCCTTCTGTCCCTGTCATACTGTCCCCATTTATTCGTACTCATTTCCTGTGTTCATATCCATGTTTATATGTTTTCTCGTACATGTTTGACAAACTAAATAAAATAAATAATTTTTTTAAAAAAGAAATTCCAAGAATTCCCCAACCAGGAATTCTGGGAGTTGAAGTCCACAAGTCTTAAAGTTGCCAAGGTTGGAGACCCCTGCTTTAAATAGTCTCAAATCACAATCACGGTTCTCTCCAGTGGAAGAATAATGTAGGAATTATTCTAATTCCTATACAGTTTGGGCTGTAAGACCTTTGTAGAATAGGAGTCTTTTAAAAAGAAAATAGTCTTGCAATTGATTTTGGGGTCAAGCCGAAAGCTTAGAAAACTCTGGAAAAGCTGGTAATAATTAAGTCTGCAGGAAAACTGATAGAATTGAGTGGATTCCTCATTCATTAATTTATTATTATTATTATTATTTACAAATTCTGCTCAGTTTTGGCAAGTTCACTCCCACATTTTTTTCCCACTCTAGCTGCCTTCTTTTTGCTTGGACCAATTCTTTCTAAATTACCTCACGCGGGTTCAAGGTTGACAATCTGGATCTTGTGCGGGTTCGCAGTGCTTCAAATTCTCCTTTGCAAATAAGATAAGAACCCGACTCCCAATCCGTTCCGTTCATTAAAGGGGACAGCTGCGAAACTGGAGCCCACATATTTTTTGGGGAAGGCAAAAATCATCCCCATTCTGCCTTATTCCAAGTATCTGGAATTGCCTCATTGCCAAAGAGGGGATGGCAGAATTAACTACTTTGTAGGGAAAGAGTTAATTTCCTAATCATCTAGAGCAGGGGTCAGCAACCTGTGGCTCCGGAGCCGCGGCTCTTTAGGTCCTCTACTGTGGCCTCCTGTCAGGTGATCCCACCACTGGCTGGCCCCGCCCTTCGCCCTCCCCTCCCAGTCACTCCTCACCTGTACGGAGAAGATAAGGGTGACGGTGGGGGATGGAGATGTGGCCAGGGCAGAGACAGAGACATACAGAGAGAGAGGGAGAGAGAGAGACATAGAGAGATAAAGAGAGAGAGGGAGAGAGGGAGGGAAGGGAGAGAGAGATATGTCAAAAGGATTTTGTGGTTCCTGGTGTTTTTTAACAACTGGTTCTCTGCCCTAATGACTGGCTGGGTAGGCGTGGCTAGGGGGTCATGTGATTGGTGGAAGTGACATCGAGTTGGCCACACCCATCCAGGTTTTGTGGCTCCTGGTGTTGTCTTTTCTGTGGGAAATGGGTCCAAATGGCTCTATTTAAGGTTGCAGACCCCTGGTCTAAAACGTGGCATCCAATTCTGGGGAGTTGAATTTTAGAAAGAACATTGACGGAACCGAGTGTGTCCAAAAGACAGCAACAACAATGATAATCATGAAATTTTCCTACCTGCAGTTTGGGAGGAAGATGATTTTCCCAATTTACCTTTTTCATCCTTTCTGGATCTCTTACAAATGTACTCCAGGGTTATGACAGACTTTCTGACCCAGCATGGGAGGAACTGCTGCAGAGACTGTGAAATTGGCAAAAATATATATCGTCCCTCCGCCTTAACCAGTAGGAATCTCTGCTGCTTGATGAGCCTTCCACATCACTAAAAAAAAGGTCCCTCTTTCTCTCTTCTCTTGAACATAAGCACTCATACCCCCACACATGAACAAACAGGCCAGATTGCAGCTCTCTTCATACCTTGACCCTGGAATTCTCCCTGACTCAGCCAAACAGTAGAACTTAGTTGAGATGTAAATATGTTAGATTTAAATCTACGGCCGTCCATTTTCTAATGGAAGCAGTTCAAATTATTGCTTTGGTTTAGTTGCAGAAATATCTGTGTAAAGTAAGTAGAAGGGGGGGGGAATCATCTACACTTTAAGAAAGGAATTGATACCATCAAACATCAGAAACTACTCAAACAGGTAAGTATCTAACAACAAGAGGTCAGAAATCTTTCTTTCTCTCTTTTCCCTAACCTTGTTTTTCCTTTAAAAGAAGCAAAAGATTGACAATTTTCTTATTGATTCAAGGTAGATTTAACTAACCAAATCTGTTTTATTAAAAATTATCTTTCTACATCTAAGAAATTTTGAATGTAAGAATATAAAGTTTTAGATAAAGTTTAACTTGCAAGTTAAATTATGATTACGAGTAAATAAAGAGAAAAGAATAATAAAAGGAAAAAGGGAAAAGAATAAATACAATTACCATAAAATTATATACATAAAACTGCTTTTCACAGATGTGTATACATTTTATACATTTATACATACAACAGTTCCAATAAACATTACATGTGATCAATTTGAGGTTTATATGTATAATATTGCAATTTAATCTATATTTCAACATGGATAGCAAATGATATCTTGATCAGTAACTGCTGCATTTTTACTTGGAGTTTCAGTTTTGAGAAAAAAAGCTGAAAAAAGACATGCTTTAATTAGAGGAAAAAAGAATGAGAGGTTCTGTTTTTTCTTACTTTATAAAGTGAAAAAGCAACGTAACAGCCTAAAGAAGAATGATGAAAGGGGTGAAGAACTTGAAAACAAAATCCTATGCAGATTGGTTAAAAGAAATGAGTATCTTTGTCTTAAAGGCAAGGCAGCTATGGGGAGATAGGATTGCAGTTTTTCAAGGGATGACACTTCCAATGCCATTCTATTAACAGTCCCATTTATGATAATAAAAAAAAAACTTAGGTGTAAATAATCGATTTTTAAAAATAAGACATTACTTGGAATAAAGTGAAAATTAACACGTTGAATTAGGGATGTACAACCTGAAGACTATGTGCATCCCCCAATACCCTGAGATATGAAAATTATGGTAAAATAGCTGATTTTGTTTCCAAAAAGAAAAAATAAAATGAGGTTTGGTGGCCTCAGAAAGCAATAATTCCCATTTCTGCACCTTTTTTTTAAATTCCCCAAATTACATTACCAAAATGTAGCAATTTTGCCAGTGAATTTCAAAAGCATGAATCAAGACTGTTTTTCCAAATTTGGCAGAATGTTTTAAAGGGTATAAATGGGAGCTGTCTGCTTTCCCAGGGCTCTTAGCTACCAGTTCAACTCCCCTAAACTCTCTGAATGAGCTGATATAGTTTGGGCAAATGCCATCTAATGAAGGCATGGCACAATTCATGATTATTATTATTATTATTTTGCTTTTGCTTTATTTGCTGTTTACATCACTGGATTTTAGTTGTAAATGACTGGAGATCTTGGCAGATGTGATAGGATGCAAATGCAATAAACAAACAAGTAGTGCATTTTGTGGAATTAGTGTCAAAGAAACAAATATGCGAATCTGGATATTGTCCACATGAAATATAGCACAAAACTGACTGCTAGATTTGAAAAACATTTATAAAGAGTGAAAAAGTTGCAGTATCGATTGTTCATGGTCACAACTGGGTTTAAATGAAAATTGGGTGAGGGAAAACCATTAAGATATATACTCATTTTTAAAATAACTTAGATATTTCTGTTTAATTAGTATGCCTGAAATTATATTAAGCTATTAAGTGGAAAACATTGTTTTAAAATGTATGTATATATAAATGAAATAGGAGAGGGTTTTTTTAGAGGTGTAATTCTGCAATAGTTAATGAAAAACAAAGATATGTTTTAGGAAAAAGTATTAATACAGTCTGCTATGGTAGTAAGATTCTGATTGTAGAAATTCAAATTGTATTACCGTAAATTCTGGCGTTTAAGACGACTTTTTAACCCATTAAAATCTTCAGATAAGTGGGGGGTCGTCTTACATGCCGGGTACTGACCTTGCAAGATGCATGGCTGGCAAACTCTTTATTTTAACTGGAAAAGTTGGGGGTTGTCTTATACGCCCAGTCGTCTTATACGCCGGAATATATGGTACTTAGATTTGTTAGCAGGTGCTAAATAAAAATGTTGGAAATTAAGCAATGGAGAGCCATCATGTCTTTGTGGACTTAGGTAGTTCAGAAGTTAGAAGATCCCTGAATCAATTAGGATCCTAAACATACTTCCTTATTAAAAAATATGTGCAGGTGTATGTATTCACACACACTCACACAGTGTCCATATTATACAGTATGTATGTGATTTGTGTAAATGTTGTTTGGGCTTTTAAAAAATAATAATGGAAGCATTACTATAAAATTGTACTAATCTAGAGTATTAACAAGTAGCTCTCTTGAATAGCTCTGAAAGTCAAATTGTAACAGAATCCTTGTACCTTTTACCAGATTGCCAGTCTATCGCATGATGGGTTTTTCCTAGAATATTCATTACAGGGTAAATTAGGGACAGCATTTGAAGAAATGTACTATGGAATGCAGAGTACGTGATTATACAAGAGTGTCCAACACTGGACAAATATTATAGGAAAGCAGGAGAAAGAGACTTTATTGCACTACTGGTGTTCACACTGATATTTGCCTTGATGAATAAATTCAGATTGTTCATTTGGTTCCGGTTGATTTTTCACCCACAACAAGCCAGAGAAATCATGATTTCTAGAATACTTCATCAAAGTTTATTACCAAACCTGGTTGTCTGCTAAATAAGTCAGACAAGACACTAAAGATATTTGAAGCTTACTGAAATGATCTTCCCTCTGGTGAAACATCTATAAAAATTGCAATGGATGGCTTAATCATTCACAAATTAACCCTTTATCTTGGGGCTAAATGCCTTGTTGTATAAGCACCTCTCTTCTCAGTACAATTAAATACTGGATTGCAATTGACACAGCCTTCATCCAAAATGCCTGACTTTGATGATCTTTTGGAACACATTGGGGAATTTGACTTCTTCCAGAAAAGGGTCTTTTTTCTCATTTGCTTTCTCTCAGTTGTCTTCGCCCCAGTCTATGTAGGAGTTGTTTTCCTAGGGTTTATACCAGAGCACCGTTGTCGGACTCCAGGAGTTACTGAATTAAGCAACCGGTGTGGCTGGACCGTTGAAGAACAACTGAATCACACCGTTCCAAAAGGGACATCCAAAGAGGATACTTTCACCCCTCAATGCATGAGATACAATGTCAACTGGAATGAAAGTGGGCTCAGCTGTACAAATCCCCTGGAAGACTTTACTAGTCTAGAGAACAGGAGCCTCCTTGTGACTACTTGTCAAGATGGCTGGCTTTATGATGCTTCAGTCATGTCCATTGTGACTGAGGTAAGATCTTGCAGTTGTTTCAAATCTAAGATAAGATTTTGTTTTAAAAATATATGCCGTGTGTCATGTTTTTCCACTTGGATTTATTCAGCAAGAAGATAAATGCATTTCTCCCATGGCTACTACAGAGAATTCTAGAATATGCATGCTCAGGGGTTAGACTTTGTAAACATTATAAAGTGTAATCTAAACTGATTTATTTCTCTCTCCATGTTTGCACATGTGCATGTGTGCATGTACCTTTGACTCAATGTTTACTCCCAGTGACTGCCTGGACCTACAGTTTTGTTGACAAGGTTTGGAAATGCTTTATTACTGCTTTCTTCTTAAGGCTGAGAGGGAGTGAATGGCTTTAAGAAGTTCTAAAGTTGTGTTGGATGATCCCAAGCATCATTTGCTAGCATGTGAAATTAAGAATTTTATATGACAGCTTGTATATTTGATTTTTTTTGGACTGTATATTGATTTCTTTCAGTCTGTTGATCACAATTTTCTCCAGATTTGCTGGCATAGCTTGATTAGGACTTTTCTTCTTTTGCTTGCTACATTTCAGTGGGTATTCCATCTCTTCCTATAGCCTTCCAAATTCATAATGACCAGAGTGCTGATCTAACTTCATCTTCTAGTCCTACAGGTTTTTGTAACTAGGGAATATCTTTCCAGGCATCTTGGATGTTGATATCTCTACTGTAATCTCAATATATTCCTTCAATTTTTGTTTGATTGCTTTTAAATTACTTGCAATCTCTTCACTGGAGTCATTCACTGAATTAAAGGTTGGAATTAGTTAGAGATTTTTTTTTTCATGTCTGTTGCCATTCTCAATGTCTTCACTAATACCGTTATAACACATGTCTTGTCTATTCTAATACTTGTCTGAAAACTCCTAATCAATAAGGGGCAGGTAAACAAAGAAGAGAAAGCATTTGCTAGTTATGACATTAAAGGATTCACAAGATAGATAACTGGATTGAAGAAGCCATAATGCATCTGTTTCGTTGACTACCTGTATGCATGTTATATAATCAAGCATTAACACTGTGAAAGATTTCCATATTCTATATAGTTATGAAGAAACGGACTTGTCATTTTAAAAATGCTGAATTTCCTCATTTTGAAATTCCTTTGACATGTTTTCTGAACTTGTGGTAGTTATTTCCTGGACCATGACTTGCTCCTCTGGAGAAGATAAGAGTGGAAGGCCTTCACTTGCTACAGTTTAGTTCTGCACTGTCTTGCCTAACCTTTCTGCAGAACAATTAGTTAGCAACCCACCATTGATTAGGGCTCCCAGATATCATTTCTGCAACCTCTTCCCTGACAGTCCCAATTTCTGTCACTAAACGAAGCAATGTATTAAGCGAAACATCAGGTGACTACACGATGTAATGACAGCATTTCTGGTAGTCTCCATCACAGTTGTTAGACTAGACCCATTCCATCATTAGGTGATTCGCTCTTCCTGCCCTGATGCACTCACTTCCACTTCAATTCCTCTCAAATGTCCACCTCTCCCCATCTTTGCCCTTTTCACTGCCCTCATTCTGCCATTCCTTCTGCCCTCAACTGACCTTTGCCATCTTCTTCACCCAGTTGGTGAGCCTTGTCTGGTCCGGCCTTTTACAAGGCAGCTGCTAGCCATGTGAGACCTTCCCAAAACTTACATTAGCATTTTTGGTTTGTTTTGTAGAGTGACATTTTCCAATAGCAATAGCAATAGCACTTCGACTTATATACTACTTCATAGTGCTTTACACCCCTCTCTAAGCAGTTTACAGAGTCAGCATATTGCCCCCAATAATCTGGGTCCTCATTTTATTGACCTAGGAAGGATGGAAGGCTGAGTCAATCTTGAACCAGGCACGATCAAACTCCTGGCTGTGGATAGAATTAACCTGCAGTATGGCATTATAACCACTGTGTCACCACAGCTCTTGAGGAGAAGTCATACCATGAGGAGTCATATGTTCTGGCAGAACACAAATGACATAAGAAAAAAAAACAAATTAATTAATGCATACATACATCCATCTATACATACATTTTGCTATTTTGTATCTTTGTCTTCCCTAATTGCTTGAATCCCAGCAGAAAACTAAAGGTCTGACCTATTCAACAATAATTTAGTGGAATACAACCAAAAATAACAACATTTTGGAGGTGTCCTCCTAAATTTGGAGCAAAGCAGTTGGCAGGGAGGGTTGTGGGGATGAATCTGGTTTAATTTGGTTTTATCTGTTTCCCCTTTCCTTGTAGATTTCTCTGTAAACAGCTCTTAACTATCTAAATGATTAGAAGTAATTTTACTTCTGTTTCTTTGTCTTCTCAGTTTAACTTGGTTTGTGGAAATTCCTGGAAACTAGATGTATTTCAGTCGGCTGTGAATGGTGGGTTTCTGGTTGGATCTATATTCGCTGGCTACATAGCAGACAGGTGGGTGCATCATTCAATTCTGTTAAAACTAAACATGAATAATGGAAAGTAAGGATGGGTGAAATGAAAAAACCTGTTCTGAAAGTGGGAGAAGAAAACTAAACTCCCTCCACTAGAGTGGATAGAATTAAAAATAAGTGAATAATTTATTTGGGATGCAACTGAAGTGAGATAATACTGAAATAAATATTTTAGAGATTGGTTCAGGAATAATAGTGATTACATCAAAGAATCAAGTTGAAACAAATGCTGAGAATATTTTTGACTAAGAAAAAACTTTATGGAAAATTATAAAAGCTGTGAGAATGCCAAAAGCCAGGAAGGCTGCAAAAAATCATACATCAAAGAAATATTGAAATATGAATGTGGTTAGCTGATGGTGTATTTGTGTACTTATTCCTGCACCTATTCCTGCTTCTTTGAAAAATGTTGCTCCTATAAATAACAGAAAAGTAAGAAGCATGAAAGCCAAAACTACAAAACGATTCGTATGATGAAGGTTTGGAAATGGTGTGTGGCAGCATTCTGACATAAGGACACAAGAATGACAATCAGGGAAATGTAGGAAACACAGCATGGCTGTATCCTAGGCAGAAATTCTGCCAAAAGGATTTCTGCTCTTCAACAAATCACTGAGAAGTGTCTGAATATAGAATTCTTTATTGGCCAAGTGTGATTGGACACACAAGGAATTTGTCTTGGTGCATACTCTCTCGGTCATATGATCAAGAAAGTGAGCCAATTTAGAGAAAGCAGATGGTAAAATGAATAAGCTTGAAATATGTTGATTTATGCCCACAATTGGGCCCAAAATTTCTGTGGCTAAGTAAAACATTTGTTAACTGAGTGTTGCCCCATTTTATGACCTTTCTTGCCACAGTTGGTAAGTGAATCATTGCAATTGTTAAGTTAGTAACATGATTGTTAAGTGAATCTGGCATTGACTTTGCTTGTCAGAAGGTTGCAGAAGGTGATTGCACCTCCACCGTCATAAAAATATGACTCAGTTGCCAAACATCTGACTTTTGACCATGTGACCACAGGGATGCTGCAGTGATTGTAAGTAAAATGGTCATGTCACTTTTTTCAATACCATTGTAATTTTGAACAGTCACTAAATGAATTGTTGTCACTTGAAACCTACATGTATGGAATTTTTGTGAGATTATGGAACTGAGGTTTGATTGATGAATGCAACTACATGTGATATATGATCTAAATAAAGCATGTGTGAGAATACATAAATTGCACAGGAGGTTAGATAAGTATCCTTGTCTATTTAATGTCTTTATGAATAAAAGCATAAGGAATGTTTGTGATGGTGACGAAGTGGATTGGTAGAGGATATGAATTCAGACATATTGTGTATTGTCAGTCGAGACCTGAATGTTAATATATGAAACAAGGCAGATGGTTATGAAAAGTAATGTATCAAAGATCAAGTTAATTATATTTGACAAGGGAAGTAGGTTTTACTTGTGCTAGCTTTTTGCAATTTATGAGAACATGTCTTTATATGCATATACAAATTTGTACAATATTGGTTTTTACAGCTGGTGTCAATTAATCAATGATGAGGTTTGGGCTGAGTAGCCAGGTCTAGTTTTCTGGTGCCGTTGCTAGTTTTCTGGTGCTGAGGTGGCGCAGTGGTTAGAGTGCAGTACTGCAGGCTACTTCAGCTGACTGCTAGCTGCAGTTCAGCAGATCG
>JANHFM010003471.1:116545-131551 GCA_032468115.1 Grayia smithii | reverse complement strand
ACACATCTTCCAGTGGCCAAGGTTGAGAAACACTGCTCTAAGGCAACTGGTCAGAATGTCTATGCTTCATATTCTTTGCTCCCATAGAAACATTACACCAAAGGAACAAGTCTCATGTGAATTTATTGTAGATTCATCATTAATGTTACTTAAGTAACAAGTACATATGTAGAACAAAGAATATCAGAACTGGAAGGGACCTTGGTGGTCTTCTAGTTCAACGCCCTGCTCAAGCAAGAGGTCCTATGCCATTTCAGATGGGTGGCTGTCCAGTCTTAAAACCCTCCAGTGATGGAGCATCCACAACTACTGAAGGCAAGCTGTTCCACTGGTTGATTATTCTCACTGTCAGGAAGTTTCTCTTTGGTTCTAGATTAGATCTCTCTTTGATTAGCTTCCATTTGTTGTTTCTTGTCTTACCTTTGAGTCAGTGGTGGGTTGCTCCCGGTTCGGCCCGGTTTGTGCAATCCAGTAGCGGTGATGTTGTGATGTCACCAAACTGGTTCTCCATGGCCGGGAGCTGGGCCCACACGCATGCCCATACTTACTTTTTTTCCCCCCTTTTCTCTCCTATTTTCTGCTCTGCGCATGTGCAGAGCACTTATTTTGGGGTTTTTTGTAGTTCTGTAGTTAATGCGCATGCACAGAGCGTGCGTTTTCTGAGCGTGCGAGCAAAGTGAGTGTGCGAGCCGATGCACGTGCAAAGCATGTGCATGAAGAGAACCAGTAGTAAAGGTAAGTAGAACCCACCCCTGCTTTGGGTGCATGTTGATCCCACTCTTTTTTGTGACAGTCCTTCAAATTTTGGAACAGTGCTATTATGTCACTCTGGTCCTTCTTTTCACTAGACTTTCTGTAACCATTCATCATATGTTTTAATCTCCAGGCCCCTAATCATCATTGTTGCTCTTCTCTGCACTTTTCCCAAAGTCTTCAACATCT
The DNA here is from genome assembly GCA_032468115.1 of Grayia smithii. Taxonomy (NCBI): domain Eukaryota; kingdom Metazoa; phylum Chordata; class Lepidosauria; order Squamata; family Grayiidae; genus Grayia; species Grayia smithii. Next base: position 130,609 of record JANHFM010003471.1, on the reverse strand, counting down.
TTTTTTATAATGTGATAACCAATCTTTTGTGATTCATACAATCTTCTGTTGGGGCTGGAAGGGGGTCTGCAGGAATATTAACAAAAATCATAACACTGACTGATTATGGTCTGTACACCAGAAAATAATAGGAATGGTTTTTAGGCTTGTTGATATATCCTATAAATGTGTGGACAGAAATACTGTGAATTACGTATCAAAAACTGTGCTTCTAGGAGTGTGTGGAAAATAAGGATTTTCTCAGTAGGATTTGTTCTCTTGTAACTGAAAATTAAAATTAAAAATCAAGAAGGTTTTCAGTTCCACAGCCACCAACCTTTTCAGATATCATCAGAAGCCTGTATTTCTTTGCCAGACAGACTAGAGATCTTTATAGTAAATTTAAGTTTAGTTAAATGAACAGGCATTTGGTACTGTTTGGTGCAACTTTAAAAATGATTCTTATTAAGTAGGTAGTAGAAATCTCATTGGTTTTTTTTTCAGTTTTGCACTTTGAATTTAAATGAAATTGAAGTCCCTATGAGCAGAATTCTAGGACGAAGCAGAATTGGAATGAAAAAAAATGGGGATGACAAAAATACCACTTTACACCTTACACATTTCCAATTACATGTTTTTAATCTAAGCCTGTAGCAAACATTTAAAATAAATGCTCAGAATGATTTTTCCCCTCTTTCCTTTTAAACTTCCATATTTGTGAATTGGCATATTGCATTCTGTCTTGGGAGCCCTCAGGCAGAGAGAAGGCCTTGGAAATATGACTGATTTCAGCCTGAAATTCTGCTTTATGAATTTGGTTCATAGACAGGTAGGAATTCTGAGTTTGAGAAGAACAGAATTCATTCAAGCATTTGAGATCATGCTTGAGAGAATATGTTGTATATGTAGAGTTTAGAAGAGTTAAAGTTCATCCTTACCTTTTCACTCAGAGGTAGCTCTCAGCTAGTAAACCCCACTGAGATCAATTAGGCTCCTTCTAAATGAATATATAACTGTAGCATAAGGAATATGGTTTCAACAATCAATTTTCATCAGGCACTGGTTTTAAAAAAAAAGGTAAAGAGAAAGTACAGCATTATGAAAACAACAATAAGTTTTCGGAACCTGTGTGGTATGGAATGGCTTGCCATTTTGATCAGAGATCATTTTGGAAATAATACAGTGTGCTTGGGAGTGATGGAATTGTACAATGCTCAGGTCAGGATATGATTAAAAGGATGATTAAAAGGATTTTATCGTAAAATGCCTCATTTTTGAAGCATATAAAAGGTAAAGGTAAAAGTTCCCCTTGCACATATGTGCTAGTCATTTCCGACTCTAGGGGGTGGTTCTCATCTCTGTTTCAAAGACAAAGAACTGTCCGAAGACGTCTCCATGGTCATGTGGCCAGCATGACTAAACACCAAAGGTTCACTGTTACCTTCCCACCAAAGATGGTCCCTATTTTTGTACATGCATTTTTTACGTGCTTTTGAACTGCTAGGTTGGCAGAAGCTGGGACAAGTAACAGGAGATCACCCTGTTACGCGGCACTAGGGTTTCGAACCACTGAACTGCTGACCTTTCGATCAACAAGATCAATGTCTTAACCACTGAGCCACCGTGCCCCTTTGAAGCATATATATTTTTTAAAAATCCAGCATATACACTGAAAATATATACGCGCATTGTACTCTGTGTAATGATGCTTTTCATCTGAAATCCTGAAAGATGCTAAGGCAGTCATCATCTCATTATTAATTGGATCCTATTTTGTCGATTTTGTGGTGATTACAAAGACGGATAATCTGCAACTAAGAAGAGAAATGTTATTTTCCCAAAGCTTTTTTTTTTTATCAGAATTTCAACTGAACAGGCGTCTGAGTAGCTGAGCAGCTTCATAACATTCTGAGACTTGGCTTGCTTCTGATGATACATTCTATTGTCATAGAACACAGTTCTATTCTTGGTACCATCTGTACAGGTTTACATTCAGATCACTACTACCGTACTTAGAGGCTTGGAAATAGTCCCTAAATTTCTGGCAGGCATTTCATTACCCAACCCAGATAACATAATCAGTGCTCTCAATCTCAAGTTTCTCAAATCTCTTTCTTTCAGCTATTAACATCATTTTTACTATCTGCAGTAAATAGAAATAGCCATATCCTTGAATCTCTATTTGCATGCCTTCCAGCTCTTAAGTACCAACCTGAGTGAAGCCTGACAACGAAAGCAGCTACTGCATATTCCCAGTTTGATGGCAAGAAAAATGATGTTGAGTTTTCTAGGTCCACCGATGACTACCAGCCCCTTAATATTTCCATTTATTTGCTCTAGCAACTTAGCAATTAATTGGGTTCTAATAAAACTATCCAAACAACATTACTATAAGGACATCGTTTTTTCCCCCCAATGTGCCTGATGATAGAGGTCTTTGTTGCCAATATATTTGAAAGGAAGAAGAATTTGGGGTGGAACATATCTTGCATTCCCAGTAAAGGAAAGTCAGCTGCAATATGTTCTTCACTGAAAAGTGTGGAAGAAATGTGTTTTGTCTGTAAGCCCCCTGCCCCCTGAATACCTCTGTCTTTCTTGTCTGTTTAATATATTTAACCATCACAGCTTTAATTACATTTTATACACACTACAACTACTTGTCTATGGAGGTTATAAGTCATCCAGGTCATGGTTATCCCAAAGGTGCTTTTTCAAAAGGCAACTGGACTTTCTGATTTTTCTTTGAAGGTGTTTTGCTTCTCATCCAAGAAGCTTTTTCAGCTGTGATGGATGAGAAGTGAAATGTCTTCAAAGAAAAACCAGAAAGTTCAGTTGCCTTATGAAAAAGCACCTTTGGGTCTACAACCACTTCTTTATGACATATATATTCTCCTGAAGGTGTATCTTTATTATATCAGTAAGTGATCTTTGATTCACAAACCGTATCTCTCTGTATGGTGCGAAATTCTCAAAGAATATAATGGATGTGTTTACTTCACTTCACATTTGAAAGGGAATACAAGCTCAAATTGTTAGAATTACAACCTGCTCGTTCAAGCTTTTCAAAGGCCAAATATCCTATATTACAAAGTGCTGTCTTTCTGTACACAAATATTCCCATATATCCCAATCTGTATTCCTTACTGGCTGTAATTATAAAAGTATCTCTCTAGGCTTAGACAAGAACTTAACTAGTCTCTCAAGCTCTTCAGTTTTAATAGCAGAAACATGTAATTCATTGTCATTTGTTAGTTTTACTATCATTGTTGGATTGGATTGTTGAATCCTCTAGAATTGGTGGCATGCTCTTAAATGAGTTTATTCAAAGCAAAGGACTACCCAGACACACTGAGGTAGCAGATAATGCCTATGTGCTTTGCCTTCTATGATAGTTCCATTTTCAATGTTTTCAAAAATGTAATTTTCCACATTTCAGCTGCAGCATTTGCCAATACTTAGAACTCTGGGGGTTAGGAGACTGATGATTGAAAGAGGAAGAAGGTGATCAACAATGAAATTGAATTCTTCCCCCTGAAAATGTAAGGGAAATATCTGGACAGAGGAAAAACATCAAAGAAGATATAACAGTGGTGGATATTCCTTTCCACCTGTTTCTTCTCACGAAGTGTCAGTTCAATACAGTAGTCCAGAGTAAGGGACCAATGCCATGTAACTCAGGGCTCTAGTAACAGAATCTTACAAGTTTGAGAGTGTTTTTGTTCCCTCTCCCACTTTATCTTTGTGTGAACTAGGAAAGAGCCTGAGATATTTACTCAATTAGTTTCTTGGAATGTACTGAAGCCTACTTTTCTGATCACTGCCTTGCCAGCTGCTTTTCCCCCTTCAGAAGCTTCAGAGTCCTTCAAGGCTCCATGCCTTCTACAGAAAGAGGTGAATGTTCCTCCCCCTGTGGTCTCCTCAGGGTAAGATGGAAAATTCTGGACTGGGAAGAGCATTTTAACATGATAGACTGGATAGAGAAATCTAACTTGTCAGCTGAATGTTGTCAAGAATAGATCTTGACAAGAGTTTGGAATTGTGACTTCAGTTGCACTGACATTCACCCCTATATTCCATAAGAGACAGGGAGTTGTAAGTGAAAGATTAGGAATTTCCTTTTGATCTCTTGCTCTATCTGCTCTCTGACTGTGAAATTGGTCACCTCAGGGTACATTCTTCCTTTGTCTTCTCAGTATTCTATGCTTATGATTTAGTTAGCAAGTAAGACTTTGCCTGTATCAAGTCTCTCTCCTGACTAATGTATTTCCAGTATTAAATATTCTTTCTCTTGAGTTACAAATAGCTGCTTTGCTAGTCCTTGCTCAAGTTAAATTCCTCCTCTCCAGGAACCCACTGAAGAGTTGAAAAAACTGTGAAAATAACAGTGACCAATTTCATGAAATGTTATCACAGTCAATGAAAGTTTACAAAGTAAAATTGCACATTCAAAGTGAAAATAATCTCAATGGTATGCAGAAGGGAGATGTTCACTTCATAAAAAAATATTGCTGTTTGTCTTCCAAGTTTTAATTCAATAATAATAATAAACAAAAAGCAGTTGGGATTGGATAGAAACTTCATTGATTAAGTCACCTGACCGTTATCAAATAGATAAAACTAATACAAATATTCAAATGGATACGAAGAAAACAGTAGGACATGTTCATAGTAAGTCGTCATCCCTACAGTTGTCCTCTTCCAAGTGGCCTTCTGAAGTAAAGAGTGCAGTTTTACTACTGATATGCAGCTTCCTTCCTTTCAAAAAATAAGACCGTTTCTCTGACTGCCCCTATATTTTTTTTTCGTTTTTAAACAGGAACCTAAGTAAGTAGCTGTTTCTGCAGAGTACAGATGGAAAGTAGTTATTAGAAAAGCATGCTAGATTCTTATTTTTCTTTCTTAACATTTTATTGTATGCATTCTTCTCTGGCTTCGTATTTTAAGGCTTTAGGCTTGCATTAAATTAGATTAAATTCAATGAAACTTAGCTATATAAGATTATGCTTTTAAAAAAATGAAAAAAAAAACTGTAATTGCTCTCTTTCAGAATAAAATTAATCTGGAGGTGGGGAAGAATTTGCCTCCACCTAAAAGGCAATTTATATGTAGTGCACCGCCAAACCTCCCCCCCACCCCCAGTGATAGTCTAGTTGTGGTATATTTCATGAGCAAAAGAAGAATAGAACAAAGAGACTTCAAATTTTATAGATCCAGGATTTTCTCTGGCATACTTCTAGAATATGCTGTTGTCAGTTTTCCTTCCCTATGGCAGAGTCTTTTTACTAGTACACTGTAGAGGTTCTTGGCAGTGAATTCTCTCCATTTGTGGATATCTCCCCTGTAGGGCAAGAAAGAACTTTTCAAAGTATTATATTTCCCTTCTTCTAGTTCATTGTGCTATATTTGATAGAACTTGGTAGGCAAATCTTTGCTAACCAGGAACCCACATTTACTGATTTGAATGGGATGGCGCTTTCCCGTTAACCCTGCATATTGATACACTTTCCCTGTCTCAGAATGAACCATGTGGATTTAGATTATAAAATTGGAATTTGTGAATGTGGAATTTGTGACTCTGGAACAGGAAATGTGTTGTATGCTTATGAATTTTGGGGGGATTTTGGGGGGAAGTCTAAGTTAAAATGATGGACCTGAATTATAGAATGATTTGAATGGATAAGGAGTTGAAAGTGAGCTGCTGAAGCTAAGAAGAGTTAAATATGATGAATGTAAAACATAAATGAGAATAAATAAATTATTTTGGGAACGAATCAACTTTGTGCAGTGGGTCAAAAAAGCAACATTAGATACAGGACTACCTGTAAACGTTAAAGAGATTGTATGATGCAGCAAGCAATATAGTTTGAAAATTATTATTTTAAAGGCCAAGGTAACTTCTTTCGGCGTGAATAAGTGCAAAATATATCTAAATGATATAAAGAAAATGCTGATAATCTCTTTGCAAGAAACACATAAAAACAGGACATGTGCATTTGTTAAAGCAAAGGAAATAGGGACAAGAATACACAACCAAAAGAAAGATAAAGAAAATTGAAATAATTTATATCATGTCACCAGCCTGGGAAGAACTGGATCAATTTAAAGGCAAAGCAGGAAGGATCTTGTAATGAATGAAAGAAAACAAACTAATAATTCCGGCCTCTTTATAAAGATAAAGAACAAATGTAGAAAATACCTTTTCAAAAGTTAATAGAGTTGGAAGAAGGTAAGATATTTGTCTTAGGAAATGTGGAGTTTTAGATCTGAAATTAGACAAAGCCATACAAGGGAAAAATGGTGAAAAGCTTCTGCATAGTGTATTTCAATGTATGGATAAACTGGCACTGACTGGAGATTACAAATGTATGGATAAACTGGCACTGACTGGAGATTACAAAATCCAATTAAGACACATTATATCTTTTTCTCAGCATGACATCAATCATTCTCCAAAATAGATATATACTGGATCCCCAAGACTTTAATACCATCCATTAAAGAAGTGCAAAATTTTGCAATGACATATGTGGATCACAATCCATTTTTAATAGCAGGAGCTCTGGAGAAAGACTACATTTCAGATAGAAGATAAATGACAAGTTATTATTTCATGATACTGCCCTCCAAAAATGTGAACAGGAATTTGACTTCTTCTTTAAAACAAACAGGACACCAGGTATCTTTCATACTACAATTTGAGAAACTGGTAAAACTTATATGAGGGGCTCCTTAATTAAATTTTATTTAAACAATTAAAATATTTTTTTATCTAAACAATTAAAATAAATGATTTTATTTAAACAATTAAATAAATAATTTAATAAAAGAAAATATAATAAACAGAAAGAACAATTAAATGCCAAAATAGGGGAAGTGAAACAAAAGCATTAAATGGGCCTTAAAAAGCAATTGATTAAAGAATTGGAAGAAACTAAACAATGACTAAATTTGTTAGAATCAGAAGAATTACAAAAGAAAATAACATTTGTTAAAAAGAAGAATTTTGACTATGCAAATAAAAAACAGTGAATTTTCGTGTCAATGGAGATTCTCAATCATCCAAGTCATGGTTGTTCCAAAAGTGATTTTCTAAAAGACAACTGAACTTCATTGGGTTTTTTCCTCCTTGGAAATGTTTCACTTCCCATTCAAGAAACTTCTTCACTTCTTGTGGAAAGAATCTGGTCATCAGATAACAAGAAATATCCTGGTTTGCATTTGACAGTAATAATCAAGAACTAAATCAAAGCAATGATGCTAAATTATGGCATGAACAGTAGAGATACATAATAAAATAAATGAAAGAACAAAAAGAAAAGAAAGAAAAAGTTTTTTCTTTTTTCTTTTCTTCACTTTCTTTTATTTACTTACTTATTTATTTATTTATTTATTTATGTTTATGTATATAGAAATGGCTTCCCCCCTTCATAACAAGCATAAACAATTTTAGTAACTTCTCCCTTTCTTTTAAAATACAACAAATAAACTCTTCTTCCAAATCTCAACTTTAAAGCATTGTTGTTCATCTCTGATCAGCCAAAGTCCATTAAGGATTACCAAGGATAACTTTGATCAAAGAAGCCAACTTTGTATTCCTTCTTTTCACTTTTGACTATCCTGATCTTTTTACTGTATATTCTTCCCCTTTATTTTAATGATACTGTTCCTTAATCTCTTCAAATCAAGTCCTGGAACTTCCAAACACAGTCTTCTAATGGTAGATATTTTCAAAATTAATTTATAACTTCCTAAAGTCAATGCTTCAATAACCCCATTTTGCTGCTTATTAAAGAAAGGCTCAAACTTTTTTCACTAAGGATTGAAGGAAACTAATAAAGGAGAATATTTGTAGCTCAGGGTTGAAATGAGGAGTCCTTGGTGTTCTCTGAGCTTGCTTGTTTTCTTACAGAAGTTTCATTACCCAGACTAGATAACATCATTAGTGCATTAAAGGAAACCCACCCAGCATTGTAAAATGGTCTGTTATGAAGGTTCCTAACATCCAAAAAGCAGTTAACAAGCAATTTCAAAAGTGATTAAGAATGATGCAACCCTGTGTCCTTTTTAAAGATGCCGAGTTGCAGTTGCCCTACAATGAACTTCCTTCATCTGCCATCATGCTAAACCTTCTGGAGACTGTTATTTTTGGTCTCCTCATTAGGAACAGCTGCCTGGACTGCTTATGAGCAATCCCAGTCTTCTTCTTGTCTGGAAAGGGATCAATTATGGAACAAATTTATAAAATTTATTCTAAGCTATAATCTAAAAGGTAACTGGTGTAAAATGTTTTGCAGATGGTATATAACTCTGCCAATAATGTCTAAAATGGAGACATCACAACATAACAAATGTTGGAAAAATCATGAAACAGAAGGAACATTGCAGGATCCAATCTGGGTCAGTCACAGGGACCAGAGGTTTTGTCTTCCGAGCTTTTGGACTTGTGCTGGAGCCCACCTTCAAGGAACTTCTCTTCAGCAGGAACATTTTATCCTATGTGGTGGATATATTAAAAAAAAAAACCCTCAAAAGTATTGGAGAGACAGAGCACCATTCAGAGAAGTTTAGAAATTAAATTTGAAATGATATAATCCTGGAAAACAATCATTAAAAGTTCCATAATGTATTGAGACAACATGCTTTCAGCTGTGAAGATAAAGTGCCCAACATTGAAAGAAAGATACAATAACAATGATATATGATTGGGAATTAAAACTTGGATAATGCAGAGCAATGGCAAAACTAATAGCGTATATCCACAACAGAAGCTTAATTAAATTTAAGCAAGAAAGTTTTCCATATATACAACACATCATGGAGTAAGGGAAATATAAACATTTACAGCTTGATTTTGAGGGGGTTTAAATGTTTATAAATGTTGCAAATCAACCAGAGTGCAGAGAAGGGGAAGTTAGAGATTTAATACCTATTTATTGTTCTAAGCAGCCTTCTCTCTTTTCCCCCCTCTTTTCCTTCCCCATGCTCTTTTTAGTACTCATAAATAACTAACTAAATAAATAGAAATACAATGGATACTTCTGTAATAAGTTCAAGGATATAAACATTTTTCATATTACAAAATAACTCGGCTTGCTTTGCAATGTCTTATCCATGTCATACTAAGCACCAACTGAACAATATAAGCCATTCGATGTTCCTACATATATCAGAAATTATATTTAATACTAATATGCATTTCCATTTTGAAAGTTTAATTTATTCTAATCAGAGCATAACAGATTCATTGGTGTCCTGCAATTACAATGAAAAATTCAAAAGCTAATTCAGAGTTCTTAAGCATTTTAATAGTCCAGTGTTAAGACAGAAATTGTAAGCAGCTGGGCCAAAATTCTCTATCTCTACCTTGAAATAATTTTCATCACCCAAAAGCTGAGCTGTTTAGCTAGATAGTGTTTTTCACTAGAATGAATCACCAGCTGTTTCTCCTTGGGTTAGAATATTTAATCATCCCAATCAATTTCTAGCACTGTCTCATTTTCTAATTCTTAAATATCTCTTGCTAAAAGGAAGGATGAGAAAATAGATACAGAGGAAATGCTGGAAAGTTAACAAACTTAACTTAAATTAAATTAAATTCAGGAATCTTGTGGTTCAAAACTCAGATTTCCCTATTTGAATTTTATACTGCATTATACAGTGCCCATTTTAATTAGCTGGCTAAATTAGAACCTTTAGCCAATTGGTGTCAAGATCTTAACTAAGTGGATCGAGAGTAGTTTGACGTGTAATATGGTTCCTCTTAATCATAAAATGTTTGAAAGGTCACAATTTTAACCATTTTTTCCTAAAACCAAAATGGAGCCTCTATTGAATTTTCTGAACTAGCATTGAGAAAACTGTGCTTTGGAAGAATTAATGACATTTTGAAAATACTGTGACCCTGAAAGAAGATATACAGTAGAATTGGAACATCATGAAATATTTAACTTGTACTTTGAGAGTCTGGAAGGATTTGTGTAGTGCACCTTTCTTTCTTCAACATGAAGCTTACTCTGGAGAGCACCAGAAATATACCCATGTGACTCAGCTGAAAACCAGACATGGAAAAAAAATGACTGAAGAAACAGAATTTAAGAATAAATCTGTGCCACTTGGACATAAATCTCATTGTGTGCCTCTGAATTGTGCTGAGAATGTCATAACTCTGGATTATGTACTTTTTATCAACTTTCTAAGGAAAAAATGGCTCCTCTCATGTTAAAATAAAATAAAGTTCCTTGAGAGTAAATTGTCCCCCACACTTCCAGCTTCTGACATAAAGATAATAAAATTTCCCAGAAGAAAAAGAAGGGAATTTTCTGCATGCTTTTCCTATTACCTTATTTAAAGCAAATTATCTGCTGTGGCTAAGTAATATATAATTATCTTGTTTTATTGATTTTATATACAACATTTATACCTAGCCTTAAACATATGGCTATATTGCCCAAATTAAGCTTGGAGACTTGTGCAGCATTGTAAATGATTTGTTAATAAAGCCAGTCCATTTTCATTCTGCTTAATTGAATAACTGAGGGTCTATTAAGGGCAATCCCAAAATATTTTTCCAACAATGAATAATAATTAAAATAATGTATATTTATGTAGTGTATTTTCTGCCAAAGATGAACAGAGGGCAATCACAATAAAAACAAGGAACAATAAACTAGTAGACAGTGATAAAAGACAATAAAGAAAAGCATTTAGCTATACAACTACATTTAAATTAAAACCATTTATCAAGATAAAGCGGAACTATTTAAAGACAGTTTGGTCCTGAAAAAGTTGTTGCCTTAAAAATGCTTAGGGAACATGAATGCCTTAGGTTGTCAACTGAATTCAGACAGCATGGAGGCCAACTTGTACTTACCTTGGGAAGTACAAAATCAGGATACTATTATTGAGTCATTAAGTTGGAGCAACCAGTTAATTTAGAGGACAGGAACAGGTAAGACTGATGGTTAGATATTAAGACATTTAGGATGCTAAAAGTTAGTGTTAGAACCTTGAACTGGGCTTGATAGAGCAAAACTAGCAGCCAGTGCAGTACAGCAGGCCAATGTTATTTGATCCCACTTCAACTGATGGCAGCAACACCAAACTCTCTTGATTAATGGTAGGGCCAATCCTGTTTAGTATTGGATGGAGTTGGAGAACCATATGGGAATCCCCAAGATGTAGGCTAGATTAGGAATTTGGGGGAAAAGAAATCTAAAAGAGGTTAGTGGCAAAACACATCTGTAAAGCTACCAAAAAAGCTTCATGGCAGTTGTCCTGAGGAACTGAAACTTAGTAGGTCAATTCTGTTTTTTTAAAAAAATTCAGATCTTGGAAAGATCATAACATCCACATTAATAAACATTGATCTTGGAACTATTCCATCACTTTTTTATGGTATGTAGACATGGAGATGTTTTGCTTTCAATGGCCTTATTCAATGTCCTCAAAAGTCTTATTTAAGTGGGCTGTACCCAAACTGCTAGGCCAATGATTCTCAATCTCAACAAATTTCAGATGTGTGGACTTCAACTCCCAGAATTCCCCAGCTAGCCAGCCACACTGGCTGGGGAATTCTGGGAGTGGGTGTCCATATATCTGAAAGTTGCTGAGGTCAAGAAACCCTGTGCTAGGCACTTAGTCATAATTTATAAACATAATGGGAAAAGATCCTATGTATTGAAAAGGCATTTAACAAATAAAATAAATAAAACTACGTTTAAAGGATAATCCATCCATTCAATCAATTTCGGATATAATAAGAATACTCTGAATCACACATTGGTTACCATATATAAACCGTGGCTGAATGAGCGCTAAAAATACCATGGTTAGTCAAACCATGTGCTGATGCTATGTGAAATTGTAGCTGTGCACAGCATTAGCTTTAAAAAAGATTATATAAATATGTGCTAGTGATTTTCATAGGCCTGTATAATTAATAATATTATAATATAATAATCTCCCATCATCCAGTTTGTGCCCATATAGAGGGCCTCCTTAGGGTGCCGTCGGCCAGTCAATGTCGGCTGGCGGCTCCCAGGGGGAGAGCGTTCTCTGTGGTCACTCCGTCCCTCTGGAATGGGTTACCCACTGAGCTCCGGACTGCCCCTGACCTCCGCTCCTTTCGCCTAAAGACTCTGCTGTTTTCTACATCCTGGCTGATATGATGAGGGGTGTTAATTTAATTTAATGCTGATTTTAATTTTGTTTTTTATTGTTTTTTTAATGTTTATTGTATGTTTTGTTTTATGTAAGACGCCCCGAGTCCCTCAGAAGATGGGCGGCATATAAATACTATTAAATAAATAAATAAATAAATAAATAATACTTATTATAGTTATACATTTTCAATGGTGCTGTTTGCAGCATAACACCCTGTGTGCTTAATATAATTGTATCTGGATCTTCCCATTAATTTGCATGCCTATCAATCAATACTCTGAGTAGCACTTTGGGACAGGTAAAGTTACCCAGCATATTGCTCTGTCATTGAGTCTACAACAAATGTTACAAAGGGACTGGATTCTTTCAGTGTGGTTTCTTTCTGTAGTATGGTTCTTTCCTTTCTTTTCATCTCAAAATAACTAGCAGGCACTTTGTTGATGGGGTGGGTGAGTAAGTGTTCAACTGCATGATTATCATCTATTTCTTTGTCATTCTTCTTGGCCTTTAATAATTATACTAGTTAACTCCAAGCTTCGCTGTCACTGTATCTGAGAGATTAAATGTGCAATTGGCATGTTACTTTAAGCTAAAGGTAACTGGCAGTTTTCAATTTATTCTTAGTGCCTAAATCAAATTGAAACAACAGACGATGTAACATGTTTCATGAACTATACTGTATAAATTTCATTGTACTGTATAAATTTCAGTCCGATTATTTGAACCAGATTTTTTGGACCATAGGTCTTCCCTTCTTCCAATATATTCCTGCATTCAAAGCCTGTTTTTTGAGTAAGATACTCAAAAAAACCTTCCTGTCCCCTCACAATCAGTACTTTGAGTACCAGATGGTTCTGAAGTCTTCAGGACTTGTTTGACATTATTATCTGTTTATATCTAAAATCTTTCCTTTAACTGATGGTTTCAAAATCTATGCTGATGAGTCAGATTGTACTTTGTACCATGTGACTGAAACTATCTGCCTTCCCAGGTTCCTTGCTAACAGGCCTTAAGGGTTACTTAGCAATCTCCAGATGGCCTTTTTCAACTTTGCATTTGCTTGTTCAGAAGGCGTGATATTAATGAATGGGTATATGCTAGTTGAAGATAAGTTAAAGTAATTTATTATAAGAGGTTTCCATTGATTTTGAACTTCCAGAATCTGAAAAAAACCCTTCCTGAATTTGTTTTTTAAATTTGTTTACCATACTCAGGTGCCACTTCCTATGCTATGTCTTCTTAAAGAGTTGACAAGAAAAGTAACAATAAAATACATTATAACAATGTAAAATTATATTCATTAAAAAAGGCATTTTCCTAACATTCATATTTGTGAGTTTTTAACAGGCACCCAGACATTAAGCAGATCCTAGATCTCAAGGTGGAGAGCCTGGAGCAGTGCAGCACAGGCCCCACAGCAGAAAAGGGTCATCTGGAAGTAGCTGTGAGAGGACTTTCAATGGTTCTCGACACACATGGTGCCACCAGAAGCCACCAGAGCAAGAAATGCTCAAATGAGAACATTCTGTACTTCATCGTACTAATCTGACTTTTATTAAAAAAAGTATTAATTTTAAGAACTCAGCTATCATGCAAGTTGTAATCGGGCTAATTTGTAAGATTTACTGAGAATGACATAAATTGGTTTCAACTAGATTCCCCAGGTTCCACATAGGATGACAGATAGGATCTTATTTATCTATCTATCTATCTATCTATCTATCTATCTATCTATCTATCTATCTATCTATCACATTTATATGCCGCCCTATATCCCGAGGGACTCGGGGCGGCTCACAAGTAAGAAAAATATAACAATGAATTAAAACCCAATTAAAATAAATGTGATAGTATATTACCCCAATTAAAACCATAAAAATTTAAACTACAATAAAAACACTATAAACATAACCATAAAATCGA
>JANHFM010003471.1:0-10574 GCA_032468115.1 Grayia smithii | reverse complement strand
GATCCTTTACTTTACCACACCATTATTTGGGGATCTTGTCAGAGAAAATGGGATAAGGTAGCAAGTCAGAAAAATTGCAATCAGTTTTCCGCTAAAATGGCCTAACTGAAATAAAATAGGGAGGCAAGGAATATAGTTGTCAGTCTGTCTTGTGATAAAGAAAATGACCACAAACAGAGGTAAATTTACTGGAATATGGAATACTAGCCAAAGCATGGGAAGAAATAATTCTGTTTTCTCAAGGATCATAGGGAAGTAGAGTTTTGAGGATTTGGCAGCTCACCATTTATTTTTTGTCAATATCACATTGCAATAAATGTGACTTTGCAATAGCAGCAATATGGTAATAATAGAATGGGTTAGGGCTCATATTCTGAGATTTTATATGGGTGTTTAAAAACTGAAAGGGAGCTAAGCTGGCATTACAGCTTTTCCATAATTTATATGTTCAGACTCTGGGTTCCAGAGCATACAAATATGAAAGCCAAGGTTTTGTTCCCAGAAACACTTGTGAGGTCTGGATCAGTGGTGGGTTGCTCCCGGTTTGGTCCGGTTCTATAGAACCAGCAGGAGGCTCTGCCCACCCACCCTGATGTCATCATGGGCAATCTGCATGCGCTCCCGTTGTGAACCGTTAGTAAAGGTAAGTGGAACCCACCCCTGGTCTGGATGCATCATGCACCTAATTGCTGCTTATATAAGTGAGAACATGAGAAAAGATATGCGATGCTTAGGCAACTACATAACTTTTCAGATGGATTATTTTTTTTTCTATTTCTCTTTCTAGTCCCAAACTGAGCTTTTTCACAGGCACTGACTATTCTTTCATTACTTCGATATTTATCAGCTGTTTACTATCTGAATTCCAGGCTCTTGGTATTTTTGTATACATATTTTAGTGACCAATACAGTGAATGTAGTTCAAGAGGACATGGTGCCAAATGGAGACAATGCAGAGAAGAAGAATTGAGGAGAATCTAGAACCCCAACAATTGTTCTGAGACTTAGTTTAATATAAAACACTGAGAAATAATTGTTTTACAGCAAATCCCATCACTTCTCCTTCACGCCATTTTCATGTATAATTGAAAAGAACATCTGGTGGCTCTTATGCCACATGCCTGGTCTTCTCCATGACATGCTGATACAGGGTAATTTTAGGCCCACCAGCTTAAAAGACGCAACTGATTGTAAAGTTAAGTTAAGTGTTCTTATTTAAATAAGAGATGTCACAGTCATATTATATGATCGCTCTTACTGTAAACAAATATTTCAAGACTGAAATATTACCCTAAATCCATATCAGTGGTGGGTTGCCCCCGGTTCGGCCCGGTTCGCGCGAGTAGGTAGCGGTGACACTGTGACGTCACTGAACTGGTTCGCAGCGTCCCGGACCCGGGCCCACCCCGCGCGGCCGAACTCACCTTTTTTTCAAAAAATTGCTGAAATTAGCTCTCTGTGCATGCGCAGAGCGCTTTTTCGGCGATTTTTTTAAAATTAAAGTTTCTGCGCATGCGTGGTAGTGCGGTTTACGCGCGCTTGCTTCGCTCGCGCACGCGCGTGCACGAAGAGAACCGGTAGCGAAGGTGGGTAGAACCCACCCCTGATCCATACCATCACAGTATATTGTTCTAAAGTAGCTGCTTCACAATACACAATGAGACAAAATGATCACCATCAGAAAAGAAAGATGAAATGTATGATAATAATACAATCAAAATTCTTCATTACTGTTCATTGTCAAAATGCTTGCTAAAAATAAAATAAAACAATAAAACATGGGTCTGAAAAGCTTTAACTCTGGCCCTAGACTTTCAACTTGAAAGTCATACAGAAGTGTATGCTCTTATTTTCTATCTCAAATATAGTTCCTCAGTGGATATATATATATATATCCTTAACTTGAACGTATCACTGTGCATTGCATTTGTTCATGAGAATCCCAGCAACTAAAAGTCATTATTTTCCTTTTAGTAGGCCCTTTAGGAGGAGGGGTTAAATCTTTTGAAATTTTTTTGATATAGGAGTTGAAACGCAGTAACATACAAGTGGAAATGGAATGGACACAGAATGTATGATTGGATACACTGTTATCTTTATGTATATAAATCAATATTAGAACTATATGTATAAATGGCAAATTGAAGTAAGGGAGAAAAAGGGATATGTAAGAAATGTTTACTGATGCAAAATTGTTGAAAAGAAGAAAATAGTAAAAATTCCTTTTTTGAAAAAAAAACCTGTTTAATAAAAATTATTTAAAAAAAAATCTTTTGAAAATCTTCTAAATTTCAGGGATTTACGTTTCTAGGTGTAATGTTGGATTTCTTCCCCCGCCTCTATATCTGCCATGATTGGTGTGCAAATTCATTAATAGAAGATTTGAAGGCATGTCAATTGCTTCTTCAGGTTAAGAGTCTGGCCCCTAAGGATATAGTGAACAAAAAATAATGTTGGCGTCAAGGAGTTAAACCAGCTGAAGCAAAGAGGCAGGCAAGAAAAGGTGCCAGATTGTAGGTATCCCATGGAAGAATGCTCTTTACTGAAAACAAAACAATATTAAATAGATGCATCACAGCAGCTTGGCTTGAATATATTATGCTCAGAACTGTCGTCAGGCATCTTGCTGCCATATATTTATCTGATCGTGGAATTGCCGATTGGGCTGTTCATGGGGGAAGAGATTCAAGGTCAAAGAGAACCTTTTTATCTTGATATCTCTCCCTGCCACCCTCTGCAACTACTTGATTAAAAATAAAACACCTGTTCCTGACAGAGCCCAGATGGGGAACCAATTTGTCTTTTAAAATGAGAATGGTCTTAAATGTCAGTACATGATTCAAACTAAACTGAACTTTAACATTTTGAAGAAATAAGCGCTTTTCTCTCTGAAGATGCTCTTGAGAATTTCCGGGTGTCTGGAATCCTGTCCACTGCTACTCTCCAACTATACAAGTGACTGTAATGTTAATATTTTCCCCAAAGGGTCTATAAAACTAGGATCTCTGCTGGCAGTGTGGAGAATTAAACATGAATGCCTTGTGATAGACATTAATAATCTATCTTTATGCCAAGAATGATATCCATGGATCTTTCCCAAAGAAATATGGATATAGGATAGTTAAAAAGAAGGTGTATGATCATGATGGCCATAATATTCAGATCTCATAGGAATTTGATAAGGAGAACAGGAATTGAATTGAGGCCGAGTTATGTTGTCAATCTAGGTAAAAGAGTTGAAAAAAGAGTTAGATTACTACTGTTGTCTAAGAGATGTGTGTATCCTCATGGAAACACATAGTCCTTAGCTGCTGGAATACGTATTTTGAAACCAAGGATTTAAAATCAAATGATAGCATGTCCTTTTCACAACGTTCTTTGAGAAGACCAGCGATGCAGTTGACATGTTCAATATCAGTTCTATGAAAAAATATTTTCCCCCTTGCTGATTTTCTGAATTTCACACTGAATGGAATCAGGGCATTTATAATATACTTTTGTGATACATAAAGGGAGTTTCAGTGAACAAACACCAATGTTCCATGCTTACTTTTTAAATATAGTAATGCAATATACAATGGGCTACAGGTCTGCACAACAGTGTGTGCTATGTAGACTTTCAAGCAGTCTTGTGTGGCCTGTTGGCATTTAAAAATAATAATAATAATAATGTTGCCCTTGCCAGAAAGGATCTGCCACCACTGTCTAGGTTTTTGCAGCCATTTCTGTCCCCAAAGACAGGCTCCCAAGCACCTCCAAAATGTCCAGCTCTTACGGATGCTAGTAGGACCATCACTGACATTGTATTGCTAATTGATCAGCATGTCAGCTATTCTTTAGCAGCCCATGATCACTTTTAAGATCTTAATCTGGTCCTTTCCATTCTTTGAATTGTGTAGGCCTGGAACAGAATGTGAAAAGAAGTAAAAAAGTACGGTAGTTTTCTCTTTTTATTCATTAAAGGGTTATACCACCTTAACTGCAATAACTGTAACCAGATGCTTCCTGCAATTGATCAGCCTGTCACACCATTGTATAGCAATTCAGACCCATTCCTTCAAGGTAAACTGCTTTAAGTTATTAACATTTCAGGGTTTTGTAGCACATAAATTATTCATTTCAGGTCTTACAACATTGATATGCAGTTTAGTTTTCAGTTTAGGGTTGTTGTCCAGTGGTGGATTGCTACGGGTTCACCCTGGTTTGGGAGAACTGGTAGCGGTGGTGGCTGGAGGCTCCACCCACCTGCCCAGATGCTTCTACACATGCACCCACGTGCCCATGAGCAAACCGGTAGTGACATGATTTGGAACCCACCAGTGGTGAAATCCAAATTTTTTTACTACCAGTTCTGTGGACGTGACTTGGTGGGCATGGTGTGGCTTGGTGGGTATGGCTTAATGGACGTGGAGAGGAAGGATACTGCAAAATCCCCATTTCCTTCCCACTCCTCAGGGAAGGATATTGCAAAATATCCATTCCTACCCCACACTGGGGCCAGCCAGAGGTGGTATTTACTGGTTCTCCGAACTACTGAAAATTTCTGCTACCAGTTCTCCAAAACCTGTCAGAACCTGCTGGATTCCACTCCTGCAACCAGCGCCTGTTGTTGTCCCCCACCCCCCAAGAAAAAGGAATTTATTATTCATCCATTCTTTTGTAGACTTACTTCTATGTTTGTTATCACTGACTTGCTTCATGACTGATTTGTGTTTCAGTTTCCACATATGAAGATACGTTTTGATAGTCTCCTGTAAAATTCTCTGGTACAAAGCATAATTTATGCTTCATAAATTATTCATTCCTTGATAGCAATTTGTCCAGATCCTACAGCAACAAAGCATTCCTAAACTAGATTCTGCCACTTCATGCTTGGCACTTAGGATGAGATTCTTATTGTGTACGGTAATTCAGTGTTTGGCTTCTGCTAGGATGAGATTCTTATTGTGTACGGTAATTCAATGTTTGGCTTCTGCTAGATCTAATGCCAACCATAGGGCAGAAATGTTCTACTTTTGGTTCATTTGTAAGTAGAACATTTCTCCAGAAAACTTACGGGCCAACAAAGTTTTGGGCAAACCTGTGATAAGTGTCAATATTTTTAGGAAGCATTGGTTTCTGCTCTACTATTCTCCCCCAAATTCTATTTTTACTCACTACTTTTCCAATGCTTGACTCATGAACATTTATTTAGACAAAGCAGAGAAGTTTGCAATTCCCCAGAAGTTCTGGGGTTCTTTCAGATGACCTGGCTGGCTGTTTCTCTGCAACATTATTGGAATGATTTTTGACAGAATGGCTGCTCTTCAGAAGATTTCTTATTGCTTCAAATCTTCTCCATTTCCAGAACTATTTCCTCTAATTGCAGACTGGTGGAACTTCTTAGTTTTAGAAATGATTGTCTAATCTTTTGCAGATTAAGACATCAATTCCTTTTCCTTACAGAAATCTATAGGACAACTTTTTGACAAATGCTTTTTCATAGAACTGTAGAACACTAAATCTGCATTCCTGTAGTTCTTGAACAGAAAATTCAAGAAAACAACTGGTTTAAATATGGTGGAAAAGAGAAATTACATTGCCTTTGTCTTAGTTTTTATCCTGGCTTTTCACTATTTTTCTTTATGAACAGGTGTAAGAAGCAACAATTATGTAACATAGTCCCCTTTGTGGGGAAAAGGGTAGCTATGTAATTTGATGAATGAATGAACAGATAAATAAATAAAAAATTCCAGTTGGTCTAATAGATTCTCTCTGTGGCTTGGCCCAAAAATGAGTTGGGAAATGAAAATAAGAGAAACAGAAATTCCTGAAGCAAGATTTCAACTTTAACTTCCACAACAAAATACCTAAGAGAAGCCCTTTGACAAAAAGTTCAGAAAAGACTCCTACTTTGATTTAAGTAGATTTCTGCAGATTTCCCAGAAGATTCTATTTTAGTGAAAATATGGCACCTATTATGTAGCTGTTGTTAGAAAACTTAGCAGATCTCTACGCTAAATTTATAATCTATGTTTTCCACCAGTGCATTGTATTTGCTGATTTGATTTTTAAACTGAATTTTCAATGAAGTTTTAGCTCTGGGTGCCATCTTGAATCTCCTGAGTTGGTGGCCCATCAACCTAATAAATATTGTTATTGTTGTAAATGTAACTGAAAGAGTCTCATGCTCAATACTTTGGAAGTGGAACAACCTCCATCATCAGTCAATGACTTTGAGATTGCATTTTACCTGTCCCATCTAGTATACTTTTCTGTAACGTGAAGACCCAGACCCAGGAATTACAAATCAAGGGCAATAATCATCATCTCAAAAAAGGCTTTAAGTGCACATTTTTATTTCAGACTTCTAAAGTCACAGTTCTATGATTCTTCAGTGGCATCTGAGAAATATCCTGAATTTCCCCACCTGAGATCCAGTCTAGGAGGAAAAATCTGACTTTAGCTCTTTCTTTCTCTCACTGTTGCTGGCCTTTGAAACTAGCTCTTTCTGAGAATGGAAATGCTGACAATGGGAAAGCTGAAAAGAGATAGTTGGCAAGGATTTTGACTCTAAACGTTCTAGCTTCCCAGCTACTCCATGCCATTCATGAAACAGAGCGGAAAATATTGAATGGTTATCAGCTGGTCCAATGCATTCTCTCACATTGCTCACCGTGGGATGGATTTTTAATTTTTTTTTAAAAAAATGTATTTAACAAAATAAATCAGTAGTGTAATATCTTTCTTGTCTGTACTTTGGCCCAAAGTCACCCAGCTGGCTTTATGTCTGAAGCAGAACTAGAAGTCTGAGGCCCCAGGTTTCTAGGGAGGGGTTTTAAACTATTACACCAAACTGGCTGTCATAGCCTTAGTTTATTAGCTCAGTTTCTAGTAATATCGAATAAAATGTTTGATTAGACGCTGTATTCTATTCAGTAGTTTGTCTTATCACACACTGTTCAGAGGGAAACAGCTCAAGATGATGCTTCAAGTAGGGGTATAAAAGAAATCCTCCATAGATTATTATGAGAGCAGATGTGCTAATTAATGAAAAAGACTACATGTAGCAACAGTCTACAGCAATGAATTGAATCTCCTAAGGATTGACTTTTACAGTTAAAAAGGATTATACTCGGCTGCTTATAGAAAATCCTGGGATTTTTTTTTCTTTATGCAAATGTCCTTGTCAATCTTTCTTATGGAAATTATCTTATGAACCTGTGAAACATAAAATTAAGTTCTGGATGGCATGTAAAGTGGTTTTTGCTACTCTGGGTAAGCATTGCTGA
Organism: Grayia smithii; assembly: GCA_032468115.1. Classification (NCBI taxonomy): domain Eukaryota; kingdom Metazoa; phylum Chordata; class Lepidosauria; order Squamata; family Grayiidae; genus Grayia; species Grayia smithii. The sequence goes on along the minus strand of JANHFM010003471.1, from coordinate 3,303 downwards.
AGATTTTACATGAAGAAAGTACCTTTAAGTGCTGGCTTCTACTTTGCTTCTTCTCTACTTCTCCAAAAGCAGAGGAACAAGGTCATCTTGGCAGTGCTTTGCTGGTCCACCAAAGGGAAAAAGTGAAGGATCGGGAAAAGCCCACTCAGTGTTTAATGGCATGTTTTAAAGGGAGCCTACCATAAGGCAAACAAGGCTGGGAACTGAAGCTAATTGTTAACATGACTGAACTGCACTGAAACCAACCTCAGCATTATATGAAATGTTTGAATTCTAGAATGGATTGCAAAAGTGGTACATTGGAATGAGCCAATGAAAGGAGGTGTTTTGCTTTTTTAAAATATGTTAATTCTTCAGTTTGGATCATGTGTTCTTATGGTCTCTTCACCAACACAGAAATATTTATCTTCTATATGTATGCTGTTTTGTTCTGTTATTTTTGAGACACCATAAACATGCAAGTAAAGTAAAGGTAAAAGTAAAGATTTTCCCTGTCCAGGTGTGTTTGACTCTAGGAGGTGGTGCTCATCTCTGTTTCTTAACTGAGGGAGCCAGCATTGTCCAAAGACACTTCTGTGGTCATATGGTCAAAATGATTATACACCAAGGGCAGTGGTGGGATTCAAAAATGTTTACTGCTGGTTCTGTGGGTGTGGCTTGATAGGCATGGCTTGGTGGGCATGGTAGGGGAAGGATACTGTTAAATCTCCATTCCTACCCCACTCCAGGGGAAGGTTACTGCAAAATCCCCATTTCCTCCTGATCAGCTGGGACTCAGGAGGCAGAGAATAGATTGGGGCAGGGCCAGTCAGAGGTTGTATTTACCGGTTTTCTGAACTACTCAAAATTTCTGCTACTGGTTCTCCCGAACTGGTCAGAACCTGCTGAAACCCACCTCTGACCGAGGTGCACAGAACATTGTTAGCTTATCACCCAAGTGGTACCTATTTATCTACTCACATTTGCATGGTTTTGAACTACTAGATGGGCAGGAGCTGGGACAAGTAATGGGAGCTCACCCGGGTTGAATCTTGAACTTGGGTTGTCTGTTTTCCAGTTGGCAAAGTTAGCGTCTTTAACCACTGAGCCATCATGCCCCTTTGTAAGTAAAGCATGTTAAAAAAAATGTTTCCATTGGGCTTGACTCCAGGTGACTGGCCAAATTGTTTTACTGGCAATAATGTGGAAATAGCTTGCCACTGGTTTTTTTTTGAGGTTTTGTTTTTCTTTTTACTTCCCTGTCCAATCTATAGCCATGATATAGCCATCTGCTATTTTGATTCTGAGTTTGCTATCTTTTAGTCTGCTTAGTATTAAAACTGTTTTAAAAAGAGTACTTTTAATTCTCTTTAGTATTAGTGCTGTTTTCAGTTTTAATTTTTATACATTTAATTTTTTATACTGCATTGAGTTACTGAGAGTCATTCTGATGGCACAGAACAGTTGCATGTATATCTAGTCTAATGGAGAGAAAGACTAGGGGGTGATATGATAGCAGTCTTCCAATATTTATGGGGATGTTACAGAGAATAGGTGGTCTATCTATTCTCCAAAGAACCTGAGGAAAGGACAAGAAGGAAAAGATGGAACTTATCAATTAGAAATCAAACCTAGAAATAAGAATAAATTTCCTGACAGTAAGAACAATTAATCAGTGGAATAACATGCCACCAGAAGCTTTGGGTGCTCCATCACTGGGAGTTTTGAAGAAGAGATTGGACCACCATTTCTCTGGAATGATATAGGGTCTCCTCCTTGAGCAGGATTGGACTAGAAGATCTCCAAGATCCCTTCCAACTCTGTTATTCTGTGTTCTATTCTGCTAGCTAATCAGATCTGACTGTGCTTAACTTTTTGGAACTGGCTAAGTGCTTTCCATTCAACTGAAAAGTGGAAGGGATGAAGAGGACTAATGAAGTGGATTCTCCAGTTTGCAATAAGAGCTTTTGAGATAGAAATGATAATTCTAGGTCAAGTATGCTTGGTCTAGAACATAGTATCCTAGTAGAAGAATATCATGCCAGGGACATTTTTAACCTTCAAGTTAATGTGACTCTTTGTAAGCAAGTTCTGCCTTTTTTAAAATATGATAAATTACAGTTCATATATTATTTAGGCTTTTTTTATTTACGTTTATCACGCACAAATGTTTCCCCAATTAAAATACTAAAAACTCTCCATATATAAGGGAAACATTATTTTGTAATTCATAAAGTCCAGTTAGTCAGAATATGCCAAAGGACCAGTATATTGTTATCAATATGGTAACAAGAAAAGAGTATATGTTTATAATGATCCACTAGTACCTAGGGTCAGCTTCCAAACTTATTTAATACTTTAGAATCCTCCCTTTATTCTCCCAGCATGGGTGTCCATTATCAGTGATGGTGTTTGGTTATAGCTTTATAGAACAATTCCACTTGACAGAGTAAATTGAATGAATGTGGACAATGTTTTGCTCCAGATATTCTAAGTCTTTTCAGAGAAACAGATTTGTTTCTTATGTAAAAATAGCTTGATATAACATCTGCTTTTAATTAATTTGCCGAATGAAATTTCACAATATTTCCTATTGCCAGAAATATACTGGTAGTATAGCCATAACATCAATTATCTAATATTTCACAGAGGTATTTTTCACAACATTTTTGTTATTGTCTCCATGACAAAGAAAGAAAAACAACAAGATTTTCTTAATCCTATACTATACCTCCTCAGTTAAGCAGGCAAATAGATAATATATAACCTTAGAAGGCTATTTCCTTCTCTTTGAAATGAAGCCTGTCTTTTTTTTTTATTATAAAAATAATCTTTATTATTATTTACAATAACCACCCGCTCATTATTACATGGACGATACCTAAATATGAAGCAAGATGGTAAATGAAGCCTGTCTTTATTGTGACTGGACCTCACAAATCTTTTTGAATTAACGTAAAATAATGGCAAAACTCTGTTGATTTCTTGTAATGCAAATAAGAGAGGGAGTATATCTTGTTGATTCTTTAGTTGGGACCTGAAGCATCTAATGCGACAGTTCGCCTGGTGTGACAGTTGCGCCCTTACCTAGACTGGGATGCCCTCTGCACAGTCACTCATGCCCTGGTCACCTCACACTTGGACTACTGCAACTCCCACTACATGGGGCTGCCCTTGAGGTGTACCCGGAGACTCCAGCTAGTCCAGAATGCAGCCGCGCAGGTAGTTACGGGAGCTTCCGTGTGACACCACTCCTGCGCGAGCTGCACTGGTTACTGGTAGTTCTCCGGGTGTGCTTCAAGGTGCTGGTATTAACCTATAAAG
>JANHFM010003470.1:126335-136454 GCA_032468115.1 Grayia smithii | reverse complement strand
TATTGTGAGCCGCCCCGAGTCCTTCGGGAGAGGGGGCGGCATATAAATGCAATAAACATAAACATAAACATAAACATATGGTAATTATGATTATTTAAAGTCTTTTATGTTATTTTGACTAGGGCAAACTATAAAAGTATATATGTTTGACTCTGAGTATTGTTATGGTTAGTGTTATCTTCTTAAGCCCTGCACTAGCATCCAAAGGCATTTTAGTATACAGGTGTATGGATTGGTATCTTTTGAAAAGAACATTTAGTTCAGTCCTCCATGGAACAACATTGCTGGATTTAATTTTTAAGTTTACTTATTGCACTTACATCTTTTCCATTTTTTTTCTCTAACCCAAATATCTTTGTGTTAAGTTGGGACAAATAGGACACTTATTCTTCAACTAACAGCTCTTTATTCAGTAGATCAGTACAACCAAGCGCCTTGCCTGTCTGACAGCTCACTCTGTTATAGGAAGCTGTCAGACGGCTCAACCAATGAAATTCAACCATTTTTTCCCACTGTAATGGCGGACCTGAGTGAAGCCTTCATACCTCAGCTTTACTCCCTTATTAGTATTCAACACTTTGCATGTTATTCAGATAATAACCCTGTGAAGTTTGGCTATTCTGAGAAATAATTATCACAGAATCCGGAGGCTGAGTCTCTTTCAGAAAGCCAGTCCAAATAGTCAGAGGACCTCCAGATTGGTCAGAGAAGGAAGGAAACCATTTGTTTTCTGCTCACATAGACCTCACCCTTACTAGAGGATGATGGGGAGTAGGAAATGGGCAGCCACACAACAGAAAGAGGACTATCTTGCACCATGGGTATTTAACTTCTTTTTTACTAACATCTTGCTCATAGGTTATTCAGAGAGCCAGATGCTGAAATAGGAATGGGGACAATCATGTGCTAGTCCTCCCTAAAGCCCAGAAGCTGCCTGGATGGCCTTGGGACAGATACTGCCTCACAGCCCAAATCAGGACAGGGCTCTGAGGCAAGCCAGCTGATAAACAAAACCTTTCATTACATCGTGTACTGATAGTGTTGCTGTGAGAACTAGGCAGGGGTGGTGCAAAACAAGTGAACTCTGCAAAAAATCCAGGAAGAACAAACACGAAGAAAAATAACCACTGTGCATTTATGTTATTAGCACCTCTATTAAATGCCCACCAAGAGAAGCCCTGAACCAACTCCTCTGTGCAGGTCCATGCAGAAAGGAAATCCTGATAAAGGATGCAGAATTAAGAAAGGACGGGGGAAACTTTACCTGTTCTGTCTGAAGATCACTTCTTTCTTCCAAATATTTTCTGAATGGGTTTGGCTGGACAGGCTCTTCTTCTTCTTTTATTATTATTTTTGCTTTTACAGTAGTTGGTCGGATTACCCCAGGCTTTGTCTAGTAGTGAAGAAAGAACATGATACAGAAATATTAAATAAGTCATACACCAGAATGACAAATATATAATGTCTGAGCTAATGATAAAGCATAGAAGAATGTTTCCAATGCATGGTAAAGGAAAATAAATATCTGTGCCAACTTTAACAGAGATGATAGACCCAACAGAGTTTGGTCTACTAGGCAAGAAGTTTTAATCCAGATTTTTGAAATCATGTGCCAAAAAGTTAAAATACTAGCCAGAACTGCTTCCACCTTTCACATTCTTCATCAGTGGTTCAGGTCATGGAAATCCACAAACTCGCATGTTCATTGTTCCTGTATGGTAAACCACATGCTGGCACATGCCACCTTCTATGCTGGCACTGAAAACAAAGCACCTTAGCCCTGAGAAGCTTCAATGAGCATAATGGTTAACTGATTGGGCTTTAACTAGGAAGACCCAAGTTCAAGTCCACCCTCAACCATGAAAACCTACTGCATAACTTACTTTTAGCTCATCTCTATCCCTCAGCCAGACCTACCTCACAGGGTTGTTGGAGGTATGCCTCCTTCAGCTCCTGGAGGAAAGGCGGGATAGACATCTAATGAATAAATAAAGTAAAATGAAATATGTAATAGCTACAATGATCCTTCCATGTATCATGCAGGGGGCTACCACTGATGGCCTGGTCATTTAAAAGAGGCTAGGTCATAACTACTCATTTATGGGAAAGATAACAAATACAATCCTTAAAACATGAGAGCTTGTCTCTATCTAATTAGAAGTTTACAATAGAATAAAAGCATGAAAAATAAAAAATAAAGGTAGGAAACAAAAGAAGCGGTAGGAAAAAGAAAATAGTCTCTGTCCTTTCTATCAAATATTTGCCATCTTTCTCTTTCCCTCTCCCTCTTTAACTCTTTCTAATCCCCAATTTTTTTAAAAAAAACAACAGTTCTGTCTTTTCTTCTTTTAGCAAAACATCCATTTCAGTCTTCCAGTCTTTTAAAAGGTTTCTCTTCTGTGACTGTTTATATCAACAGAAGCACCTGGAACCTCAGTGTTTCTCTCTATCCCACAGACGGCCCTTATTTGTACCTCCAAATATCATCCAGCAGTGCCACAGAGGAGAATACAATTGGATAGGAAGTGAAAGACAATGGGTTTTGTTTCCAAAAACTATACTTTAGTTTTTAAGGAGATTAAACTCTACCATGAGAATGAGGCCTTATCACACCAGTGGGAGTTTTGTTTTGCTTGTAATATATATGTGTTAGGGCTTCTGCTCGAGTTCTGGTTACCATAGCTGGGTGATAAAAACTACTGGTTCGGATGAACCAGTAGTAAAAAAAAGCTACCAGTTCCTCTGAACCGGTATTTCCAATGATCAGCTATGCTGCACAGTTTAGCTTTGCTAGAAAGCAGGAAATCCTGCTTTCTAGCGAAGCTAAATTTCACGGCATAGTTGATTTCCCCCCGCCCTCGCTGTTCTACTTACCTTCCCAAGCCTCCTTTTGGTGCACACTGTGCATGCACACATAGGATGTGTTTGGTGCGCAGCACACATGCGCAGCCGGAAAACCAGTAGCAAACCAGTTCAGATTTCACCACTGTACCATAGCTATCATAACTATCATGGTTGGGGGGCAGGGGTGATAAAAAACAAATGAAAGCAAGTATATGTGTCCTAGGATAATCTTGCAGGACTCCAACTTGAGTTGGTCACTGGGACCAGAGGTTTATTCTTCCAAGCATTTGGGCGCAGGCTGGAGCCCATCATCAGATATTCTGGAGAAAGAGAAGTTCTCTGATGATGGGCTCCAGCACAAGCCGAAAGAATAAGCCTTGCAAGAATAACTGTTTGGTCCCAGTGACCAACTCAGATTGGATCCTTCAGTGATAAAAATATCTAATGTGGCCTTAGTGCCGTAGGTTGCCCACCCCAAGATAGTAGATGGTGATAGCCCAAGTTCATTGCACTGCCCACACTTAGGGATGGTCTGCTAAAGATTGTTAGCAAAAAAGTATCACGAGATCCCTTTTTTTTCTCCATGAAAAGCAGTTATTTAAGATATACAGTGCAGAACATGTATGTGTCAGTTTTGGGGTGTGAGGGAGAGAACTGACAAAAATGTCAGAAGAGAGCAGATCTCTGTTAGAACCAAACTAGTACAGCTCGTAGCACACATTGAAAATGGAAGGCTTCACATATCAGGTAGGATAATACAAAATAACAGAATTGGAAGAGACCTTCGAGATCTTCTAGTCCAGCCCCTATACCATTTCAGATGAATGGTTGTTCAATCTTTTCTTAATTAGGGATGGCCCTACACATATAGCCAGGCATGTAGTTTCCAGCAGAGCCAAATTATTTCCTTTTGACTTGGCACATTCTTTCTTAACAGAGTTCTAATATTAAGAGGAATATTTCCTCAGGACTTTTTCGAAATAATGATAATTCTTTGTGCCTGCTTTGATGCTACATCTTTATTGTTGGGTCTGCCCCCGTTTTGTATTTATGTGGAATTTTTATTCAAATCACATGGAGTCTGAGAATGTGATTCACTCAGTCACTCAACCTAATTAATATTCTGAAGAGGATAATAGTGAACTAGAAATGTACCTTATGTGTCTCAGTCACTGCAGGAGCCGTTAAGTAGAGGTTGGCCTGGAACAAAATATTTACAATATTAGCTCAGTGAAAAGAATCTTCCAATTAGATCAGGAGAGTTATTTATGTTAAGTAGAGAGGATTCAACAGTACATACTTCTATGCCCATCTTTGTCTCTTTTTTTTTTTTTGACTTGGTTTCTTTTGTCGTGAGAAAAAGCTATAAACGGGTGACTTTCGAGCAGAAAATGAAGTTTTTTAATATAAACAAACAAAAAGCATCACCATATTGTAGAACCACTTGAGATGTAAGCAAAGAGGAAAAGGTGCTAAAAAGAAGTATGCTCACTAGCAATCTAAAGTATTATTTTTTTATTATTATTTATTGAACTTTTATGCCGCCCTTCTCCCAAGGGACTTGGGGCGGCTCACAGACAAAAGGTAAAAACAGGAACAGTTTAGAATAGTTAAATTAAATAATTAAAACAATTTAAAATAGACCAAAATTAAAAACCCGATCACGTCAGCTGATCTGTTCGAATAGCCACGTCTTCAGGCCGCGATGGAAGGAGCGAAAGTCAGGGGCAGTCCGGAGGTCAGTGGGTAACCCGTTCCAGAGGGTTGGTGCACCCACAGAGAATGCCCTCGCCCTGGGCGCCGCCAGCCGACATTGTCTGGCCGATGGCACCCTGAGGAGGGCAGCCCTATGTGAGCGCACAGGGCGGTGGGAAGAAGGAAGAAGGTTCATAGTACTACTTGTTAAAATATGCACTAATCTGTCCTTTGTTCTGAAACCTCTAACTTCATACAATCCCTAATTCAGAATAGGCAAAATTAATAATTAATAATGTGCAAATTACTAATCATTTATACTGTGAGCGGTCTACCATTTTATTGGATTAAATAAATATAAGACCAATTAAGATTGCTAGTGAAATGTTGATGAATATCCTTTTCTTATAGCCACTTGGTATTCTCTCTATTCTGGAGGAAGAATGTATGTTTCCCAAGGCTTCTGATATGACATTCAAGGCCAAGCTGTATGACAATCACATTGGGAAATCACCCAACTTCCAGAAGCCTCGGCCAGATAAGAGGCGCAAATATGAGGCCCACTTTGAGGTGGTGCATTATGCAGGAGTGGTATGTAATAGTTCCCAACTTCCTATCTTATAAACTTTAAATTAATGTTTACTTTGTTCTGATTCTGTTGGTTTTGGCCATTTATCAACAGGTGCCTTATAATATAATTGGCTGGCTAGATAAGAATAAGGACCCCTTGAATGAGACAGTAGTAGGTGTCTTCCAGAAATCCCAAAATAAGCTGTTGAATAGTTTATATGAAAACTATGTCAGCTCTTCTACAGGTAAGTTGTATTGCCATACCTGCTTATTTTATATGGCACTGAATATAGTATATGTATGAACAGAGGAACAGTTATGCTACATTAATTAAAGGTCTATTTGATCAAAATTTCAATTTCCAGGACTTTCCAGGAAACAATCTCTTTTCTCTATATTTCTCTCACAAGTTTCTCTATTATATCTAAAATTTGATTTGATAGGCTCCTAAAATACCATACACATCACTGAAAACACTGTTGCAGATAAGCAGTAGAGATCCCTTACATAGTATTCAAAATCTTTGATTGGCATGATAAGTAGAATTTAATAAATAAAATATACAAACAGATCCATGTCATGGAATTTGATCAACTGAAGTGATCAAGAAAGATAAGGTATATACCATCTCATTGCTCAGATTAGGGTGAAAAAGACATGAGAAAATAACTTTTATCTTCAGATATTTCAAAGGCAATAGCATAAATAATTGTAAACCAATTAGTTATCGTTGGTAATCTCTCTTGAAAAGAATGTAACTAGACATTGAGACTATAAGCAGAAAGAGAATTGAGCACAACTTAAATGGTTCAGAAGTACAGGTTCAATCAAGGCTGCTGAATTTTTGTCTAGTCTTAAAACATGTAGTCTATCTGCCTGTCAGTCTTTTTTCTTATTATCACAAGAGGAATAAACATTCCAGTGGTGGGTTGCTCCCGGTTCGGCCCGGTTCGCCCTATCCAGTAGTGGTGACGTTGTGACGTCACTGAACCAGTTCTCCACTGCCTGGACCCGGGCCCACCCGCGTGCCCAAACTTACTTTTATCTGGGAAAACCCCCGAAAATAGTGCTCTGCACATGTGCAGAGCACTTGTTTCGAGGCTTTTTCCTTGAAAAAACTTACTGCATGTGCGTTAGTGTGCTTTAGGCGTGCGCGCGAGTGAAGCCAGCACATGCGCGCAATTTGCGCGTGTGCGCGTGCAGGAAGAGAACCGGTAGTAAAGTTAAGTAGAACCCACCCCTGAAGCATTCCATATCTCATTTTAAACCATGTACATCTTAAGTATGTTATGAGAACATATCATTTGTGGATATTGTATTTTGGGTTCAATAGCAATAGCACTTATATAATGCTTTACAGTGCTTTACAGCCCTCTCTAAGTGGTTTACAGAGTCAGCATATTGCCCCCAACAATCTGGGTCCTCATTTTAGCCAACTCAGAAGGATGGAAAGCTGAGTAACCTTGAGCCTGGTGAGATTTGAACTGCCAAATTGCAGGCAAGTTCAAGTGAATCAAGAGTTTGAGAGTAACTTGTAGAAGCAAAGATTTGAGGAAAGCTGTTCCTTTACTCACCAGAATTGCCAAGAGGCATATAGGCATGAGGCTATATTTAAGGATGTTCATGATAAAGTTATAGACTATCCTATAGATCAGGGGTGTCAAACTCGAGTTCATTGAGGGCTGCATCTGGGTTGTGTTTGACCTTGGTGGGGAGGAGGGTGTGGTCAGTGTGTGTGTGACCAGCTCAACATCACTTGTGTGATCAAATGCCACTTTTGCTAGTTTTTTTTTTTGTTAGCACTCTGCCAGCGAAAACAGAGCTAGGGAGGGCTACACATGGCGCTCCCGAACTCCACTTTTGCTGGCAGAGGCACCATGGGCCGGTCCTTTGCTGTTTCCATGGGCCAGATCTAAGCACCCCATAGGCCACATCCGGCCCACGGGCCTTGAGTTTGACACCCCTGCTATAGATCATTTAAAATATTTCATTATTTAATTATGTAAATTGATTCATTCATTTAGGTCTTCATTTATTTGTATTCTAATGTACCTAGCAGATTTGAAAACAGTATTTATTCTTGGCAAACTCTCATAAAGAAACCAGCTAGGCTGAATTACTAAATAGATTTAAAGTATTAATTGTTTAGAAACTCAGGCACTAGAGATAGTCTCCCAGGTGTTAAAAACTAAATGAGTATCCAAACTAAGTTAATCCCACTAAAGTAATATACTGAAATTTTATTTGATAGATGAGCCCCACAAGGCAGGTGTCAAAGAAAAGCGTAAGAAGGCAGCTTCATTCCAAACTGTGTCTTCATTGCACAAGGTAAGCATTTGATACTTTGGAACAAAACTCATTGGTTAAACTCTACAGAATTGTACTTGATTCAGTTAATAGGTACATTGGACATTTCTTCCAGGTAACATTCTGAAAGTCACTAATTATAAGTTTGAATCCCAGGCAGACATCTTAAAGCTTGGTTCTTCTCCCCAAATGGTCTAGTATTCTCCTTTCTTGGCAAAAAGGATACAAGGGAATTCACATCAGTGATTATCCCTGTGTTATCAATTCTAGGTGAACATCTTCATTTCACATTCAAATTGAATTGGAAGAATACTTGAAAGAAAACTAATTTCCTCTATGATAGGGAAATGCTTATTTCTGCTCCGGTGGTGTCTTTTTTCTACATGGTTCCCGGCTGCTTTTCCGTTGCTGAGGGAGAGGCAGTTAAGACTTGCAGTGATGTTTAGATAATTTGTTACATAAACATCACTTTAAGTCTGTGCTATTTCTCTCCTCACTATTGACTGCAGGAAGGAAAACCTTTGGGAAGAAGGAAACAAATGTGGATTTTACAGTGCTTGGAGCAACTCCCCTTCCCCTGTCTTTTCTGCCTTGGGAGAGAATTAGCTAGACCTAATTCTAATTGAACCAATGAATTGTATTTGTCTCTGTGAAGTCCATTTGACTGAGAGCCAAGGTTTCAGAACTTAGAAGAGAAAGTTCTTGAGATCATGGGGTTTAAAGCAGAAATACTAAAACAGTAGAATCTTGCTGATAACGCATTATTGTTCTTTACTATCCAACTCCAAGGATACAACTGATATCCTTGAATATTGACTATATTCAATAAAGAGCTGGATAAGAGAGAATGAGATAAATTTAAGTAGGAAACTGGATTCAGAGACTGAGGTTCAGCTGGTTCGTGGTGAAATGAGCAGGTCCACATTTTTTCTTCCATTCAGTCATGTCCAGTTCTCATAAACTGCCTGGACAAGTCCCTGCAGGTGTTTGTTTTTTTACAAGGTTTTTCAAAAGTGGTTTGCCTCTTTCCTGGGACTGAGAGAAAGTAGAGGTCACACAGATGGCTTTGTGCCTAAGGCAGGAGTAGAACTCACACTCTCCTGGTTTCTAGCCTTGTGCCTTTACCACTATAGCAATCTGACTCTCAGCTCCACATTATGGGGATGGCTTTGTCATCTTCAACTGTCCCTGGATTTGTAGGTGGTGGTCAAATAAAAAAGAAAACAGTTGGCACAATCACTTCTAATGCATTAACACCAATGTTTTCTGAGCACTCAGATTTGGCAATAGTTACCCATATTTTTGTACCTATCATATTATCTTAACTAATCCAATATGACCTATGTGTAACTAAGTATCTGGAAACACCAGTTGGTGCAGAATATAACACTGTGCAAAGTACATGGATCACATGATGCCTTGTGCTATACTGAAAAATCTGTAGAAGTTCCTTATTACTTTAAGAAATTAAGGTGTCAAACACCTTAAGACCTAACTTTCTGAAAGACCTCAGATTCCATTATGAGCCTGCACAGATGCCCCCGCTGTCAAAAACTCACACATTTATGATGTGGAAAAAGGCTTTCTCCTGCATTGCTTCCAGCTATTGGGTGGTCATCCTTGGAATCTGTATTTGGCCCCCACTTTTTTTTATGTAGACAAGTTATAAAGATATATTTCTTTCTCTAGTTTTTTAATCACTTATCCTCCAGTGATTGATTTTATTTTAAGTTTATATTACATTTTTTGAATAAATTTTGTTTCCATTTTAATCATTATTAGTTGTCTTGTTGGAACTGAATAGTAGCATATATGTTATGTATATATACTCTCTCTCTCTCTCTCTCTCTCTGTATATATATATGTGTGTGTGTGTGTATGTATGTATGATGTATGTATATGTGTATATGTACTTTCTAAATATCTTTCTTTTACAAAATGAGTAGCATGATATGTACTGTATATGTATATATGTATGTATATGTGTGTATCAGGGGTGGGTTCTACTTACCTCTCCTACCGGTTCTAAAGGTGCACGCGCTTTGCGCATTGTCGGGCTGCGCAGAGCACGCATCTGGCACATGTGCGCGCCAAATGGGCGCTCCTGCACATGTGCAGAACCTTTTTTTGGCCAAAAAACATCAAAAAAAAATTCTGCACATGCGCGCAAGCGCGCTCCGCGCGCTCCATGACCAAACCAGTAAGTACAGGCACGCGGGGGGGACACGGTCCAGGATGCGTAGAACCGGTTCGGTGACGTCACAGTGTCACCGCTACCGGATTGCGCGAACTGGACCGAACCGGGGGCAACCCACCACTGGGGTGTATGTGTATATGTATATATGTCATGTTACTCATCTTTTAAAAGAGAGATGTTTAGAAAATACAGCTGCCATATGTTATCTGGTACTAATTACAGGAAAGTAGAAATTTCTAGTTTAGATAGTCAAATAGGGGTAAGTTTGCTGTGGGAGACATAATTGTCTAAACATTTATGTAGCTATGTGCAGTTGGCAGGAACATTGCATAATAAAATTTTCATCTGGTTGAATCTGCAGTGCCACCTTTATTTATTTATCATATTTATTTATTTATTTATCATATTTATATGCTGCCCATCTCCCAAAGGACTCTGGGCGGCTCACAATAGTAACAAACCAAACATTTACATAAAACATTTTTATAAATACAATAATAAATAAT
>JANHFM010003470.1:62743-73188 GCA_032468115.1 Grayia smithii | reverse complement strand
GAGCCGGTGAGATTCGATCTGCTGAACTGCAGCTAGCAGTCAGCTGAAGTAGCCTGCAGTACTGCACTCTAACCACCTCATCTCTGTTCATATTCTTCTGAAGTAAATAAGTAAGCAACCCACCAAATTAGTAAATTAGCCTCATAAAGCTGTATTTGGGAGTACAAGCATTAAGTAGTATGAACCAAGTATTTCTTTTATAGAAAGAAAAAAATCAGTTCCTGTAATGAGCCTGTTGAACAGAAGCAGCAGAATATATATTTAAGCAACACCTCAAGTAACAGAAGACTTAATATACAGAGTTAGTGACCACAATTGCAACTAGCAACTTAGCCAATTAAGAAAAGCAGTTGGCAAGTGAAATAAATTGTGTTTATGATCAAACTTCAGTTTTCCTTTGCTTTACAGACCTGTAAAGGTTGTAAATGCAAGGATTGTTGTAAAGTTATTTTTCACCACTCTCATAACTGCAAAGGGGCACTAAAAAAGGCAGCTGCTAAATGAGAAGCACCTATAAAATATGTTTATGTAACAAACTGCAAAATTTAATTATTAACCACAGTGGTATTACTTCATACTACCTCCATGATGGTGAACCTGTGGCACATAAGAGCCCTCTCTACGGGCATGCGCAGTTGCCCCGGCCCAGCTCCAATTGAATTTCTCACGTTTCACTCAACCAATTCCAACTTCTCACGAAAGAAAAAGATCTTGCGACGTTGGAATTGATTGAATGAACTTTTTCACTCACCCGTTTCACAATGGGGGAGGTGGGGTCCCGTCCTCCTCCTGAAGCTCATTACGATGCGGAGCCGCAATGCGAGCCTACATCGGCTTGGCATGGCAAAAAAAAGCAGTTTCTTTTCCTGCAGAGCTGCCCGTGTTGGGATGCCCTGCCTCCCCCGCCAGCCAGCTGAGTGTGGGTGTGCTGCTCTTGGGCTTGTGGGCCTTTGGACGTCATTCCCACCACCCACCACCAGTTCAGGGTTTCCTTCCCACCCCATGGGGGGGGGGAGAGGGAGAGAAACAGAGGGAGGCAAAGAGAGAGGGGGAGGGAAAGAGAGAGAGTGAGAAAAACAGAGGGAGTGTGGGAGGGAAAGAGAGGAAGAGAAAGGAGGGAAAGAGAGAGAGGGAGGGAAAGAAAAATGATATTACAAAAGTTTTTCTTTTTTATTGTTGTTAAATGTAATATTTCAAAAGCAGAAAAAGTTGCCCCAAATGAGTCTTTGAGGGCTGAACACCAAGAGGCACAGATTTCCTCTATCTCTTGCATTCCCACCCCGCACTGAAGTGAACCAAATGGGCCAGGGTCTCCCCACTACGCGGCCCCACTGAGCCCACTTGCAAACTCTGCCAAGCACAGCTCCAAACATTTAGCTTGTGCATCCCTCCCTCCCGGCCAGTGCCAGTGCCACACTGGAGGGTGCATGCCCTGCTTGCTCCACTCTCACTGGCCAGAGGTGGGGCTCCACGCCACCACCTCCCAACCAGAGCGCCATGTTTGTTTGCTTGCTTGCAGGTCACCTCTGAGGAAGGAGCTATGCTCAGACTTCCTAATTATGGTCATAAACTGAAGAGTACTTGCATATCCATCCCAAGAAAGAAAAGTTCGTATTTAATCACTAATTAACCTTTCAGTGAATCAAATAGCAAACTATGTTACTGATTCTTCAGGGATACAATTCACATATTTCAAATCTAATGAGCATGATTTATACTTCATGCAAAAGTTCCCAGAAGGCAAGTTTTTCATCTCCTTCTTGTAACTCCCAAAGTGAGGAGATAGAGAATGGGGAATAAACTTGCGGTGCATTGTCTTATCTTACAATTCTGTTTTTTTTTAAATATATATATATATATCAAGCAACACTACTCAGCACTTCACTTTCAAGTGTTGAGAAGCTAACTTTTGATATTAGGTACTAGTTATAAGCAAACCAAGTGCAATGTGTAAATTGGTTTATAGTGTAAATTGGTTTATAGTGAGGTTCTTCTGGCCACTTGATTCTAGCCAAGTTATGTCCTTTTCTTAAAACTTTTAAATGATGCCCCAATTTATTTTTATCTGACTTGACCATTTATTTAAATTTGTGCTTTTGAGGATGACCTCACAGGAGTCCATTCAAATGAAGAAATTGATCACACAACTCGAAGTTGTGCATTCATGAGTTTAGTCTCATTAAAATCAGCAAAGTATGAAGAAAAAACTGCTATATACTGTATGATTCATATTTATTAACAGGGAAGTTGCAAGTATTTGCAGAAAGCTCTTAAACCATCAAAAGATGCTTCTGCTCAAGAACATATGGAGCACTAAACATATGCAGACCTGTTTATAGCTCTCTTGGTAAGTATATTTTTAATTCATCTAAATATTTTTAATTCATCTCTACTGGTCTCACAATGTTTTATAGACAGAAACCACTACAGAAAAAAAATGCATTTTGGTTTCCCTTAGGCAATTTGATGGTATTTCTTTTACAGTGAGGAAATGAAAGCCGAGGGAAGGAAAAAACTTGGAGCCATGTTCAGTTATTGGGATTTTTCTGTATTTTCCCTAAACTAAAATTACACTCAAATACTACATTCACAAACATACACACTCAAACACACACACACACACACACACACTTTCCAGATACACTTCATATATTGATGAATATTCACCTATTAAGTTTGAGAATTAGATCATCTTTTATAATCTTTTGTAAAGTATACTATTTAGAGTTTTAGTGTATTGGGAATTGCATAGGTTTACAAAAGTCATTCAGTTGCTTGTGGATTCTTCCACTTTTTTGGCCAATTCAGTAATTCAATAGTAAGCCAGTATTCGCATGTCACAACCAAGATATGAACCAAAATACAGTCACAAACTGAATTGTCAACTTATTCATTCTTTTTCCGAGTTATCAGAAAATGAAAAATAACTTTATAGAGAACATTTATTCTATTTAAGCCTGAAAATGTCACCATCTAGTAAGTTAAATGTAAGCAACAAATTCCTAGCTTCCCTAAGAACTTGTTGCTTACAATTCAAAACAAATTTGAGCCATGACTATAAACTTTATAACATAGGAGTTAGCCAAGAGTTTTGGTTCATTGAAACTCAAATGCATCAACATCCAACATAACAGATTTTTTTCCCCTAGTAAAATGAGAGTTATTGAGCCATTATGTTTCTTAAGGTATTTATTAGGTCTTATGTATCTATAAAACCTTCAAATGTATGAGAATATCATGTCTGTATAGCAGATAACATTTGTTTCCACAACATAGGCACTAGTTGCTGTGTATTTTGTTCACTTTTTAAAACTTGTTTACAGAAGGTATAGTTAAAGATGGGCACTGAAATTCTACTGACTGCAATGCTTTCGCAGCCAAAATTATTGTTCATAATTGTCAATGAATCATATCATAAGGAAGGCAGAGTTTGAGGATCTAGCATCATCACAATAGTAGAAAAAAGATGCCTTTAACAACATTTATAAAGGAGAGAAAAAGTTAATTATTTGCAAGATAACACATTGAAAGAGGCACCCTGGTTTTAACTGATCTCATTACATTTTCTGTTTAGCTTGATTTAGGCTGCATTAAGGCACATGCAATAGGACAATCATGTACATCTTTGGAATTAATCCAATAGAAATAGCAAAATCTACTTTTTTAAAAATTTCTTTTAAAAACATATTTGTTTTTTGTTACGAAACTCCTATACAAAATTATAAAATTTACATCATCTGAGCTGCCCAGGAGGTAAAAGTATAACTTCTCCATATAACTAGTTCTTTTCATGATAAGTCAAACAGCCATATAAATAGTTCAGCCATGAATGGGATTTGAGGAGAATATCTTAGTAGAAAACCAACCAAGGTTCTATAATAGTGTATTTCCCTTATCCAAAAACCCAGAAACCAACAGTTTAACATTTATGGAAATGACAACAGTGGAAAGTCACTGACAGACAAATGGGAGACATGACAGCAAAGAACTTTGCTCAGTGCACTTGTGCTGCGTTTAAATGCTTGGAATGAAGTCAGGCACTTTTCTTTCGCCGAGAAGCACCTTCCCAAGAAATGACACAAGGACAAGATGAGTTGGATCTCCGGTCAAAGGCATATGAGGAGGGTTGAATGGATGGCATTTCCAGGATGCAACAGTAAATGTTTCAACAGCGGAGAGAAGACACAGGAGCAACAACCTGGAGGATGTGAGGCTCTACACAGAAGTGGTCACTCTGTCATTGGCATTATTGACCTCATTTTTGTTTGAATCCAGTCCTTTAGCAGCATTCAGATCATTCCGTAAATTCTCCACTGTCTTTTTCATGTTCTTTAATTCCCCAGGGTGTGGAGTGGCTCGCCTTAGGAGTGTCCGCTAAAAACAAACAGTGGAGTAAATGATTCCTTGTGTCTGCCTTCTTAAAACTGTATTTCTCTATTCATTAAAATGGCTTTTCAAGTTTTAACAGCTAAAAGATCTATTAGTTAGGTGTATTGTGAAATAGAAACATAAACAATCACCATTTTCATGCTGGGGCGAGAAATAAGAAGGAATGTGTTACAGAGAAAACATCCAGCAAAGGTGCCTTGAAGTCTGCAAAGGTGTTTGTGAGGCACCTGTCTGCAATTCCTTTAAGCAGCTGGAAAGGACAGGTAGTGTTTAAGGAGTTGCCTACAAATTCAACATGAATATCAAAGCAAGCTCAGAGGACCTTTGCCATGTCAAATCTGATGGGCTGCACAAACTTAGTATACAAAAAGCTGAAGTGCTGCTTTCTTGTCTACTAAGTATATGAACTTCCTGTCATACAAATGCACAGGACTAACTTGTTATCACCACTGGCTATGGGGGTTAATACTAACTTAATTGTTCTTAGATTAAATGTCTTGACTAGTTACTATCACTGAGTCCACCATTCCAAGTTTGCCGATAAGTATTTATAAAGATTGACAGTACTGCCACAGCTTTTTTTCTAGCATATGGATTTCATACACATACCTATGCTGTTTTCAAAAGAATATTTATATCTCACCAAGAAGAAATAGAAAAAACTTCTTTTCATGAACAACAGATTCTGCCACAAAAAAGATTGCAAACTGATTTGAAATGTAAAAGTTTCAAAAAGAGATTTATGCCGTAATATGGGAATCTGATACTCCAGGAAAGTATATGAAGAGAAGAAGAAAACTGTGGTTCTTAATAACATCGCCCAACAGCATGTTATCCCATTGTAAAGCATTACTGGTCATCAGAAGGGAACACAATTTGATATTCTGATTATTTTATTTGGGTTCTTTTAACAATAACTTGAGATCTCGGGCTATCTCCAGAAGTTATAGAAGATTATTCAGTTCTATTCATGCTTAATCTGCCAATTATGCCAATGATATTTATATCTGAAGAAATGATGTGCATATAAATGTTGCGGATATATACTTAAGATGCCATGTACAATATTTCAAGATGCACCTGCTCTTCAGAACTCTATAACATGGCCTCTGAGAAATAAACGAGACATGTCAGTACCCATAGTTCCAAATTCTCCTATGTGAATAGCCAGTTCTTTTTATAATGCTAGTTAAATTTTTCCTGAAATTATTATGTGATTTCAGCAACCACTTGCTATAATTTTACAAACAACAAAGATTATTGTAAGTTGTATGTTACTATATCCATGAGGTCTAAACAGCTTAGTGTTAATAATATATCACTAATATATTTCATAATCATTAAACATAGTGGTAATCTATATGGTGCGTAACATTTTGACAAGTTTTAATGAAATTAAGTGAATAAATTTTAGCAACACTGATTGACAAGAGGATAGTATTTATATAAAAATGCACATTTTTAATCAGCCTTATTGATTAGGGGTGAAGACTGAAGTAGGCAGAAATTGTTTTAAACAATTAATTTTCTTTTTTATTATTTATGGTTTTATCATAAAAAGTAAAATACAAACAGAAAAACATTTTTTTTCTTTTTTGTTGTTTCAGGGTTGAATGTTTGCTGTTTTGTTTTGTTTATTTTTCTCTTTTGTATTTTACTTTTAATTTTTCAAATATTAATTCATCAGGGTAAGTATGTATAGAATAATTTTTGACCTTTAATCAATTATAAAATTAAACTCATATCTCTTTAACTGAAAATACGGTGAATTTTCAAAGCAGGAACATTCCTATATGTATTTAAATTTATTTTAGGTTCATACTACATTTCATTTCAGATGCTAGCTTGGTTTATACATTATGCTAAATTGTTTTCTTAACCATTGGTTGGGTTCCTATGACCGAGCTACATATAACTTACATATGTAACTACATATGTTACAATTTATAAACCATAAAGCCTGGTTCACACAACAAGCTAAGCCAAAGTTTTGGCTTGGGTTTAGACCTAACACTATCTTATGTCTGTATGCTACAGAAACTCTTCTATCACCCAATTACAATTTGAAAGCATAATTGGTTGCTGCTTGATATTTGAACTTCCTTCAGAACAACTCTGAATGTGAGTGTGCACTGTGTGTGTTTGAACAGAGGTCTCATAAGAACAGTGACAGATTCTCCCACCACACTCTCCTTCATTTGAACAGGATACCAAATTCTTCCTGGTAGCTCCAAGCTTCCAGGCATGGATGCAAATGGTTATGCAACGAATGAGGGACAATGGAAAGAACAGCAGTGGATGGAATGGTGGTGGTGATGGTAGCCAATAGACCAGTGGAAATCTCCCAGAGGTGATTGCCTGGAACACAAAACTTGGCACCTTTCATAAGAATTCTCACCTCTCTTTTCGCTTCAAGAAAAATCAGGTCTGCTCCTCATCAAATATGCCAAAAAGAAGAGAAAACTAGCACAAAGTCATATGTTTAAACAAAATGGCTTTGATTTTTTTTTTTTAAGAAACCAGATTGGGATCACAAATTGTATGTCACGCAGTCTACTGCTGTTGTGAACATTATTCCAAGACTATCATCAGCCTACTATTTCAGCACCCATAATTTTGCATTTGCTTCCCGAGAAAACTCACCATCTCATTGTCTTCTTCATCTTTTTCATCATCTAAAAAGCGAATTGCACTGACTCTGTTTACTGCCCGTTCATTCCATGTTTCATCTGACATTTCATTTACCAAGTTCTCCAATGCACCACACCGGGGAAGGTTATCTGTTATGACAGCAGACAAGTAGAGACAGCAGATGTATATGTCACAGATGTTAATGTCACTGTGTATTCAAGCTTGGATGCCAGATTTTTATTGAAAACTATTTGAAAATAACATTTAACACTCGCTTGAGATGCCAAGTCTATTAGATTATTTTTCATTGGCTAAACTCTCCATGTTTAGTAACCTTTTGTTTCGTGAAACTTATTTTTAGTGAAATAAAAACCATACATTTCCATGTTAATAAGCTCTGTTTTCTTTTGTTTAAATTATGCATATTTTCAGTGTAATAAATGGTTAAAATTGATTAACCATCCAGATTCATAGGGAGTTAATGGCATATATATTTTAAACACTGAAACATTAAAAGATGGAGGCTAAACCATATGATGAACAATTGAGGGAACTAGGTATGTCTAACAAAGAAAAGGACATGTTAGCAGTACCAATACATGAGGGACAGTCACAGAGAACTTATTCTCCAAAGCACCTGGGGGTAGGACAAGAAGCAATATGTGGATGCTCCTTGAAGAGAAATCCCAACTAGAACTAAGCAGAAATTTCCTGACACTGGGAACAATTAATCAGTGGAACGATTGGACAGTGGTACAGTCCCTGACAGTGGTACAGGGTCTCCTACTTGAGCAGAGGTTGGACTAGAAGTCCTCCAAGGTCCCTTACAACTCTTGTTATTCCATATTCTATATTCTAGTAGTAGTAGTAGTAGTAGTATAGGAGTGGGTTCTACCTACCTTTACTACCGGTTCTCTTCGTGCACGCACGCGAGAGAGATTTGCACGTAAACAGCGCTACCACGCATGCGCAGACAATTTATTACAAAAAACCCACCGAAAAAGCACTCTGCGCATGCGCAGAACGCTAATTTCGGGATTTTCAGAATAAAAAGTGAGTTTTGGGCGCGCGGATGGGCCTGGGTCCAGGATGCTGCGAACCGGTTCGGTGACGGCACGGCGTCACCGCTACCTATTCGTGCGAACCGGACCGAACCGGGAGCAACCCACCACTATAGTAGTAGTAGTAGTAGTAGTAGTAGTAGTAGTAGTAGTAATAAAATGGCACCTGCATATGAAATGTAGGTCAATAGAAAGAGGTTTAGGAGTGTTCGATAGATATACATCTCATTTCTTCTAAACCAAGTGATTTACCAGTTTGATGTTAACAAAGAACCAAGAATATAATGAAGAAAATATATTCCTACTCTTGGTTAAAGGAAGTAGGAGAGATCCGATGCCTTTGTTCCTTTAATAAAAGAACCTCCTCTTTACTTGTTGGTGTCTTCGATACTATGTAATTATACCTAATATTTTCCACAACATTAACACCTTTCATAATTTGTGCATTTAAAATTTTGTACATATGTCCACGCTGCTTGTTACCAAAGGGGGCTGACTTTTTCCTGCCTCCTTATGCAGACGAAAGCCATCTTTGCTTCCCACGATCTCAAAAGATGTTTACCTTGGCAACTAGGCTCAGAAGGCATTTGAGGAAGTAAAACACATGTTAAAATTTTTTCTCCCATTTCAGGGTCTGTGTCTGTCTGGAAGGTAAGCAAAGGCTGAGACTGGTTATCAGACAACCACAAAGCTTTCAGCTTCAAGCTAGTCAGTGACATGGGAAGGTGTATCAACCTAGTGGAGAAAAAAAGGAATTGGTTTAAGATTTCTTATCCAGAATAAAGCAAAGCATTAAAGAAGTTTGCAGCATATTTGTTGTTTGTGCTACAAAGAAAATAACCCACTTTGGAAAGAAAAGAGAACATATTTCAAGGTCCATGTTATAATATAAACAATAGAGTCCCCTGGCAAATATACCCCTTGCAGTGCCATAGAAATTTAGCTACATAGTGATGCTAACGTCTGTAAGGTATCAGGTGTTCCAAGTTAAATACAGATGTACTACATTGTTCAGAATAAATAAGAAACATACTGTATGTCCAGGAAAGAACTTGGCATTTACGTATCACATTGTTTAGCACCAAACATTGTATTTCTTTAGATGCAGGATTATTTTTCTACCCCTTAATTGGCCCCCAATTCATATTTCATGAATTTTGTACATTGTCATTGCAAGAATTTAAATTAGTGGAGGATAGAAAGAAGTAAAATTATGTATTAAATGCTGTTTGATTAGACCCAAACGGTGCAGGTGCAAAGAACTGAACTGCTTCAAGCCCAATGACTAAAGCTTATCCCATTCTTATAACAGCAGAACATTGCACTATCTATCACAATCAAAAGGCAAAGACGCCCTCAAGTCAAGCTCAATTCCTGGCCACTACATGGTCATGTCAGTGAAGTTGTCTTGGCAGAAAAGAAGAGCTTTGTCTTGGTTTTCTTCTGGGATGTCTTCCTCCTCAACTTTCAAGGGCCTTGGCATTTGTAAATAAGTACTAAGCAAATTCAACCATTCTTGAGTTTTCCAAACTCCATTCAGATCATCTGGATACTGCTATGTTTTATCTGTTTCAAAGTACAGACCTCCAAGTAGACAACACCTGTGACAACATCTAGATCTGCTTAGCTGATGTCAAAAGCTAAACCCAGGTGGTGCAGTGGTTAAAGTACAGTATTGCAGGCAAATTCTGCCCACAGCCTAGAGTTTGATCCTGATAGGACTCAAGGTTGACTCCTGCCTTCCCTCATTCTGAGGTTGGTAAAATGAGGACCCAGTTTGTTGGGGGCAATCTGCATCATAAACCACGCAGAGAGTGCTATAAAGCACTATATATAAGTGGGAGGTATATAAGTCTAAAATTCTATTGCTAATGCTAAATGTTAAACTGGTTAATACTTGGGAGGCAAGAATACCACAAGATGCTAGAGCTGTAGACTAGACTTAGGGTTTTTTTGTTTTTGTTTTTGTTTTTAAATTAAAGACATTTGGTCACATGAGGCCCCGATATTATTGAAATAGTTATGGTGAAGGGTTTTTAAAACTTGGAATACATATTTTTCTTCTCCATAGGAAAAATGTGCATCTGTTTTTAAAAATATAATTAGAACAGAACCCTTGGAAGGTACAGAAGGGAGCTTCAGTGGGAATTTATCTGAACAGGAAAAGTGATGGACTGAGCAGCTAAGGACCATAACTTTTTTTCCATTGACAGTGAATAGATTAGATTAGATTTATTGCATTTATATGCTGCCCTTCTCCCGAAGGACTCAGGGTTAAAAAAGGACTCAGAATTAAAAAGAATACAATGTTAAATATATAAAAATAAATGCAATCCAATATACACAAATTTAAAATATTAAAAA
>JANHFM010003470.1:43279-53688 GCA_032468115.1 Grayia smithii | reverse complement strand
AATTTGGGGTTTTCATGAGCTGTAAGCCATAATCATCACAATTATGACAAATCAAGGCTTGAACTATCTCACTTTGCCTGTAATGAGTCTATCTCATATATTAGTTTCACCTTTTAAGTTGTATTACCTAAATAAATGAACTTTGCATGATATTCTAATTTTTTGAGTTTCACCTGTATGTTCCTTGCCTCATACCTATGCTGGATCTTAGACAGTTAAGAGATGGAAGGGCATACAAAACCCTTACACAAGAGTAATACATAGCCAATCTTACAATGTCTCAAGCTTCAAATCCTTCAGATGGAAGAACTTCTGACTAAGTGTTTCCTTTCACCTTGAAAGGCAAGCAGAGACTATAAAAGAGTTTTAGGGAATATATAGCACATCCACCCAGATAATAATTATATACTGCTTTAAGCCTTTTAAGTAGGACAAAACTGATTTCCAAGACTAACATCCTTGCCACCATTAGTCTACAGAGTTTATATTCCTGCCTGTTGCTGATTACCATCCCTTCTCTTTTCCCTGAATAAGTCTTTCTTCCCTGAAAGCAATACATTAAATATTTTCTGATCGTCTGACTTTCACACCATGTGCCGCTTTTCTTATTTATAGCACATGCTCATATTTTGCTTCAAGCAAATGACAGAAATCAAACAACCACATCAGAAACAACATTCACCACCAGAAGTATTTCTGTTTGATGTTTTTATCCTTCAGTCGTTTGAGACTGTAACCTAGAGAACCAAGTTGGCCAAATACATGTGGGGGAAATTCCTCTTGGGACTGAAGAATGGCAACTATTTTAGGAGACCAACTGGATTCATTTGAGAAGTGCTGTAGTTTTTACGAATTCATCCTTCACCCTGAAGTCCTCAGCTCTCCTCTAAGGATGGATTTGAGACTTCAAGCTTGAACACCGCTGTAAGTGATTCATTGTCAAAATAAAAATGCATATTTAGTGAGTTTTGGTCCAATTACAAAACAAGCTAGGCTGGTTTGGTCTGAGTATAAAAGAACACCCTGAGTGGAATTGTGCTATTTTAGGTGATTTGATTGGAAGGTTCCTTGTTTCTTGCAACTGAGTGTTTCTTTTTAACTTCTCTTCTTTCCCCGCCCCGCCCCCCCCAAGGCTACTACAGTAAGGACAGGATACGTCTTTGTTGTTACTGGCTTAAGCTGGCGAGAGCAGGGGAAATGTTCTGGAGTTAAGCAGAAGGCATTTAAAGAATGCCTGGTACAATGAAAGAGACTTTTTGGATCTGATTTTTTTCCCCTACCCATCATGCCATTGACTACCTAGCAAGGTAAATCTCTGCTTCTCTGCTGAAGCTGGACCTCACGTGTGTCAACACAGCTGCTTTGCCATATTTTCCATTCTGCTCAAAGCCAGGAGGAACTCATATCAGCATAAATTATGCTACCCGCAAAGTGGTCCTCAACACATTTTGCTAGGCTGTGCTTCTGCCCCATGCAGTTCCATCACACAACCCTATCACAACAGTGATTGGTAGCTTTTTCAGGAAAAAAGGTGAGCATTACCAACTGGGAAAAAGTCACCATTAACAGTCATACAGAATATATGCTAGGATACTCTTATTAGATTCAGGTGCTCCATTCAATCAATCTTTATTTCAATTGTTTTGCTCCTCAAAGACTGTTGACCTGTCAATCTAATGCCTGTAGACAGCAGCAGAGTATTTGTCTCTCTTAAAAGCTGTGTATGTTTGCCTAGATTTGCATAAATGATTTTGGAAGTGGGAATTCAAGAAACAAGACTGCCAAGATATAGATATATATATAATGGTAAAGGATTAGGCTGGCAAAATGCTAAGAAGAGGTTTACTTTAAAAACATTTCTGAAAGAAGCCCAATTGTGTGAATAAGCCAACTTCATTTTATTTACGAGGATGCATCTTGTGCTGTAGATAATTAACTTGAAAGAGGCGTGTGAGAAAGTGAGGTCTCTGTGTTCTTTCTTTCAGGCCAGATTAGTAACCTCTCCTCGTGTTCCTTTCATTAGCAAACCTCTCAGGCAAAGCAGAAGGTTACACTTTTGAGTTTTTAAATTGGGGGATAGCAGTATAGGTGGAATATGATCCTAATCATTCCATAATTGGAATCTTCAAAAAAGTTGTTTTTTCTCTCTTTTTTCCACAAGCACTACACTAGTAGTCACACTGTTCATGTGCTACTGTGCCATCTATTCTTCTAATCATAGGGTGATACGAAAGAAGCAAGATATTTTGAGGTGATCCCATTGTTTCCTATGGCCAAAACACTCAAAACATTTCAAGGTGTCTTTCCATAAAATAAGAAACTGGATCAGGTTGTGTTCTGAAAAAATACAGACAACTCAATGTGTTTAAACCATATATTCCTGTGTAATGTTCAGTTAATCTTAGCATTGGTTATGCTTGATGAATTCGAACTTAGTACAGAAGCTATTTTCATGATATCAACTTAAAACTTTAAAAAAAAAACTTGTGCTGACTCATTTTCAGCAGTGTATCCTTACTGGATTAAAAATCAAGCAGTTTCAGACATCTAAGAGGTAATATTATTAACATGATTTGCTATAATTATCTAAGAACCTGCAGTTTTGAGATATACTTCTACATAGTAATTTTAGTTTTAATAAGCTAAATACTTCTAATAGCTAGAGACATTCAACAGTATTTTGACAGAGCATCCCAAATTTAACTACAGATAATGTTTCAGAATATTGCTGTGGGAGAATGACCTGGCCTTCAATTATTCTTAAAACTTGAGATAATATTTCAGATTCCCACTTACAGGGTGAAAAGATGTTGACACAAATAACAGCTGTCCTCCTCCTTTATCTGAGAAGCCCAAGGCTAGGAGGTAAAGTCTTAATTATTTTGGTTAATCTCCAAACAAATATCAGTCACAGTACATTCACCAGTAAATGGAAAGGTCTAGTTGCAGTCCAGTGTAGTCACTATTCCAGGCACAAACTTTATTACATCTATATTCTTCAATTATTCGTAGCTACAATTCTATTCTTTCTGAATAAAAACTACATACTTCATTTCTCCCAGTGTAAATAAAGTAATAAACATTAATTACTTCTTTAGGTAAAGATAAAAGTTTGTTTCGGTCAGCATTCAATATATTCAGCTTCTTTAGTTTTCCAATGCTCTTTGGCAAAGTCTGAAATGAAACAATGTCAGCAATTAATATTATTGGCATTTCAAAGTAAGTTGTGGAAAGCAAGCAGTGAGTTAATTAATATGCTAAAACTTTTTAAGAATTCATCTTTAAACAGAATGATGAACGAATAGGTCTTGAATTCTAAGATGACCAAAAATTTTACTAAGAGGAATTCTAACAAAGTAACAATGAATTTCAAATATCTGAGATTTTAGAAGTTCAAAGGATGTATGATCAGTATTCTCATCTCTACAGATCTCTACCTCAGGATTTTTGGTACAATTGCAAAACCCTAGTGAGTAACCAAGATATTTAAATATAGAAGTATTTATTTTAAAAGACGGTCACATCTAGTTTGGGGCAATTTCTCACTGTTTCAGAAGCCTCTTAGTCTACACGGTGATGATCCTCATTTTCCAATTAATATTTTTGATGTTTCAGAGATAATGGTGAAGGCTACCTATGCTTTTTCTCCACTCACAGGAGAACAAGAAAATGTGAAGGCAATTTACATAGTAAGAAAGAGATCCATAGTTATTGTACTCATAAAAACACATTATGGCAGATTACATAGGATTACTACTGTGGTTCTCTCTCTCAAAATATTTGCTTATTCTGGAACAGTGGCTAGCAAATTAGTCTCAAGCTGGAGCAATGTATAACAGAGAGAGAACAAATTACAGCCTTTATTTTAATATTATATCTTGTTCTAGCACACTGCAAAGCAAACATCTGGTGTTCTATTCCTACTCCTCCCATTCATCACCTTTGCAGGTTTTAATTCCTTCTTCTTCCCCATTTATTAGGCAAATTATTCCGTAACCCTATCCTAGAAAGGGGATAAAATTACTTCTCAACTTTATCACTGACCTGGAGCCAGCAAAATCTGCTGCAGCAAATAAACAGCCAATTTGCTGATATGGTCAGGAAAGATCCATCAATATTAAACAAAAAAAATTAGGGCACATACACAGGTGCAAATGACAATCTGGTAATTGACAGAAAAACATCATAAAGACTGATGAATAAGAATTGAAAGCCATTCAAGCAAACTCAGAGCCCAAAACTGAAACTCAATCTCTATATCTCTCACTATTACTTCAAATCAACTATTATAGCTTTATTGTTTCTATTAGAACTGTATTATACTTTTTTGAAATAATTTTAAAATATAGACAAGGTTTTACTATATTTTGGACAAGACAGATAAGTTTATGATACACACACACACACACACATATCTGTCCCTTAAACCTCTGTAAATTGGAGAATCCTACAAAATCATTCAGGTTGACTAAATTTCAGTGCTGGCAGACTGCATATAAGAAACCAGGAATGTGAAATTCACTGAGATTGGAATGTTTGATTCCCATTGCAGCTCACAGCCAGCAAATTACTTCTATCAAGGATTTGTTTTTAACATTTTGGATTAATTTTTCTTCAATCCCAATGCTTTTGAAACTAGTCAGTTTTTAAGACATATTATCAATTTTAATTAAGGTCTTTTTTGTTTCCCTCCAAAATCAGCTGGCACAAATTTTTCCTCTCTGCAGTTATTTTTTCCTATCAATTTAATGGGATTTCCTCCTGGGAAAACTGTTGCAAAACTATAAGCCAATATTTATTATTTAAATTACTAAATATTTATTAAATTTCATAAATTACCTTAAGAAGCACTAGAATATTTAAGCTTGACAGAGTTGATTGGAGAAAGCCAAAACATAATTTAGCATGCCAGCATCCTACTACATTCTGTACAAGATCACCCTCCATTAGGTCTTATATTTAGTTATTGTGTTTTTCATAAATTTGGTTTCAACTCTACAACACTAATCTTTGCTGGATAATTTGTTATTACAACTAAATTTAAGTGAAACCTGCTTTGAAATGGATTTCATGTTTGTTTCTCTGTCTCATTCATTGTTCAGCTGACGTTTTGGTCGACTGTAACTTCACAGTATTCAATACTGTGTTTAAAATGCATCCTGACTAATTACAATTCAGTTATTTTGTACTTCACTGTAATTGTCATAAGGTCTTAAAATAAAGATTCTGCAGTCAAAGTAAATAAAACATGCCATCCTCATTTAATGCCAACATTTGAAGAGCTAACAGCATACTTACCAACAGCTGATTTTCTGTAAGAACTAATTCTGTAAGACATTCACAGTTTCCTACAGCTTCTGTTAATTGAGTAAGCCTGTTCTGGTCAACCTTCAAGATGGATAGCTTGTTTAACTTTCCTGTGAACACAAAAATGAGCCTTTTAAAAAGCTGTAGACAAAACAAAACAAGTGGTCCTAATTGCAGAAAATATCAATTATTTAAGGAGAAAACAATCTTAACTAATTCTCTAGAATATTCAAATATCCTTGAAAAACTGAGTTTTTAAAACCCTTTTTAGCTAGTAAAGTCTGAATATATTTCAAAAGATAATCTTTCAAATAGATTTTTACAATAAAAAAACCATCAAAGTTTCTATGGATTTTTTTAAAAAATTAAGGCCATTGGTCATCCTGATTGGAAATTGTAGAAACTTTGGACAAATATTATCCAAAAGTCATAAGCTTATGAAAAGCCTGCCCAACTGGTAATTTAGCTGAAAAGTTAAAAACAAATTGATTATTTGAGACATTATACCCTTTGTGTTCATCTTGGTGAAAGGCTTCTGATAAAACTATGAGGTAGATGCAGTAAGGCAACTGTATGCCTTCAAGGCAGATCTGGCTAGGAAACCATTGCCATATAGGTCAGTATTACTTTTATTGAAAAGCTATATAGTCTGAATATACTTTCCTCCTCTCTCCCTTTTATTTTCTTGAGAACTAGAAAGTGTTTAGTCTGAGATGTTTACTCAAGTTACATTCCTGCCCTGGACTTAGTCCTCTTTTATCTGATCATTGCCTTCCTCCTGTTCCTCCAGGCTAGTCCCTTTGCCCTCTATAGACAATAACTATTTTCCTCAAGGAGCTTCACCCAGGATTCTCTTTGGGTTCTTTTAGACACCAGTCAAAAATAAGGTTATTCGACTTCCGGCTTGACTTCCGGTGCCGATGACAGCCCCTTTTGAGGGCTGCCGGCACCGCCGCTTGTTTTGTCGGGGGGGGCGTTCAGCGGCTGCCCCCACCGGCAAGTTGCAGACCCCTTGGGCGAAGGGGGGTCTGCGAGCATCCCAGCCATGGTCGGCGTTTCCTCAGACCCCCGGATCGTCTAAATCCAGGGGCTGAATGGGAGGCCCCTGAGTGCTATGAAAATGGCTCCTAGCGGCGGTGCTTACCTGCCTCCAGGTAAGCCAACTGTTGCAGTTTTAGCTGGCAGGGACAGTTGCTCTTCCCTCCTGTTTAGCCCAACTCACTGCCCGGAGTCACACCTGTTGCAAAGACCGTCCTAGGGTTTGGGGTTATTGTTTCCCAGAGCACTGGCTTATCTGGAGTAGAAACCCAGAAAAAGCTACACTGCAAAGCTCAGAAGAGTGACCTTCATCCTCATAAGATTGGGTTCATGGCTCAGTTATCCACAGTTGCTCCATCCAGCAGGCTCCTGCTGGGCCAGCAACCCTGAAAATCAGGGGACAGAACATAGTAGTTGGGCAAAAGGAGGACTCCCAGGTTTCCCTCCCAACTCAGCAAAATAGGGGTGTATTCACATAGGCATACCATCATGAGTGGATGCTGGGCTAATAGGTGACAATCATACTTAACTATGAGCAGCAGCAGATGGGGCCTGCTGATTCATCTTCCCCCATTCCAATTTTGCAGAGAGTAGTCACAAGCCAAATACTCTTGACTGCAGTTTCATATCCTGAGGTCAAGTACAGCTCTTTTGGAGTCCACACACATGAACAAGTCTTTCAGGTTGCCCATCAGCAGTACAGGTAATTCTCAACTTCTGACCACAATTGGGACTGGAATACCATCCTAAGTTGTGGTCACAAGCTGAGTCAGACCCATTTTTAAAAACATTTTTAAGCAAAACACCATACTGGTAAAGCGAATCCAATTTTCCAATAGGCACTTCTGCTAGAAATCAGCACAAAAAGTTACAAATCATGATTACATGAACCTGTCATAAATGCAAGCTGGTCACCAAGCTCCTGAATTGCGATCATGTGACTGTGTGTGTGTGTGTGTGATGGCCATAAGTGTGAAATGGACCGTAAGTTATTTTTTCTGAGGCTGTTTTAACTTTGAATTATCCAGAACTACCGGTCTAGAGGAAATACATCTGCTGAGCTGGCTGGAAACATAAATAATGACTCGGGATGCAAAAGAGGTGAACCACTAAATTTCATCACAAGGAAAGCCATGATAATCTTAGGATAGGATGGAGGCAGTCTCACATTCATCTCTCTGCTTCGCATTTCCCTGCAATAAGCTAGCTCTCAGACCTTTTCCTCTCTTGCAATGGTAGCTAACACCAGATCACACTGGGAAATCTCCTCCATCCCATCACAGGACTCGCTTGTTTTTACTCCCAGACCAAATAATGATTAAGCTGATTCTGATCCTTTCTTGATGAAACCAACAGGTGTGAAAACTCATGGCATTTTTCAGGGAGAACTGTTCAGATGACTGGTTTCAGAGTGTCATCAGAGCTGAATGGGAGCTTATAATCATGTTCCCTTCCCTGAGGTCAAGAGTAATGTAAGCAGTTTTGATGGTGGAATACGCAAGGTATACTTTTGGACAGACACTAACAATCACAGGTTTGGAAATAGGGGCAGACTAACCTTGAAGATAAGGAGCTGGTTAGCAAGGCATGACAGATGCAGGATGCAGGCTACAATCCAGGCAGCCCTATTTATATACTGTGTGCTTTTTAAACACACAATAAAAGCTCTATTGTGTCTCCTGTCTTCCAAAGGTTGAGGGAGGAATCATACCAATGGCTACAAAGTCATTCACTTAAGAACAGAGATGACCCATAGTCAGGGTAATGGTAAGGGGGTAAGGTATAGGGTGAGGACCCCACAGAGTGCTAAGTCAATAATGGCCATCTCACTACTATCAAGAAGAAGCTCATTTGTTGTTTTTTTAGGTGAGGAGGAATCACAAAAAATCATTTATCATTTTAGGGGACAGAGCAGCCACAAAATTTGAAAACTCCCAGGTAAGGATAATAATAGCTAAAGGACAACCTCCAAGGATATGAAACTAGTAAGGCAATTGGACTAGAGTCACTAGTCCCTTTTTAGTTCTCTATTAAAACAAACTGATGCTGGATATGGGTATGAATAAGAGGGAAGATTTTATGTCATCCACCAAAATTTTCCTGCTGAAAACAAATCACGTGTCTTCTCTTTGCAAGTGATCCAATTCAATGCTAAAAATTGGGGGAAGTTTGCATGGGGATATTTAATTTACCTGTGCTTTATTGTGTAATTTATTTACACAAGCCTTGATGGGTTTGTTATCATCCTTATTCCTGTTTTACTAACTTCCTTTACTAACTAAAGTGTAGGAAAGCACTTTATATTTTTCATGCGTTGCTGTGTCAGACCTCTTCCAATGCAGTTGCTACTTGAAATGCATGTATTAATAAATGTAATACGGTATTTCCATATGTATAATGTAGCCCAATTGTATATACATTTATGCAAAGCTGTAGTTGTATAACTGAGGTGGGAAGAAGTTGAACTACCATGTATATTTAATAATTTGTATTTACAACACAAGTGGATATCACAGTGCTGTAATCTGGAGATAACTGGGAAATCGCACTGGTATTTCAAATTGTTGATAGTTTCTTTTTCTTTTTTAAGTCTACTAATGTACATGCATTTGCACAGCTGTGCAGGAATACAATATATAAATAGTGTGGTGGTTTGCAACTGCTCAGCTAGAAAAAGAAATAGCCTTAAAATAAAATATTTTTTTAAAAAAACACTTCTCTGTCCAAACATCAATAAGCCATCTGGAATCAAGAGTAAATTAGGAAAAATTTGCAAAACTGGTTTTAAGCTTTTAAATGATTCACCTGGGTGAAAGTTATACTGTCGTTTGGCTGGAACATATATAACATACAATCCATGGAAACAACAAATAGTGGCAGGTGAGTGCATATTTAAAGTATTCTGCAGAAAAATATCTATCAAGGGAACAATAGCATCAGGAGAATGCTATGCTCAAATGGTTTGGAAGTACCATTTGAGAAAATCAAACCCCACAGTTCTAGGATAAAATATTTGTGTCAATTACTTCATTATTTATTTTTGCTTTTAGCTGTAAGACACTTTACAGAATTCCACTGTGGAAATGAAAAACATGATGCAGAAAAGGCCACAAATGCCAAATCTAAGCCCAAAGAGAAAATCAAAACTTTCTCTGCAAGATTTCTAAAGAAATAAATAGGAAATGTAAGAAACCAACTAGCATAAAATTAAACCTGCAATTGGACTGGCACACATTAATATAAGCTTATTGAAGACTATACCATAATCTAAGATCCTGGAGTTGCCCAGATACAGTAAGACTGCAACTCTTAGAATGTCTGTGAATTTTTATGGAATATCCAAAAGGATATTATTTCTACAGAGGAGACAGGTTTGTGGACAGTCCAGTGGAAATTTCTGTTCCTATATGTACATTTCCATTTGTATGGAAATCTCTGTAGAATGCCGCAGTCGGTGGCTTCATCACAAAAATATGTTCAAGCAAACCTAAGAACATTTATTAAACGTTGCAGTGCAGGTAAAACATTGATCTTCTGCATCGAAGGACATTATCTATTATTTCTGACAGATAATCATATCTGTCACATCTGATTCTTGCATTCACAGAATCATCTGATTTTTACGGTCACCAATCACTGAAAGGTATACTAATAAAAATGCAGGTGTCCCTATTACCTCCATAATAAACATTTGAAGATCAAATCTAAATCTAAGTATATTGATGCCATCCATCAATATATCATACTCATGGGTATTACACTCAGAAGAAAAGAAGGACAAATTAAAGTGGCAGTTATTTTTTTTTTTAATGCTGTGAATAACTCAGCCATGTGGAGCTTAATTAATGGAACCTACTGTGTTTCCCTGAAAATAAAGGTCTTATTTTCTTTTGACCCCGCTGCCAAATAAGGGCTTGGCCTTATTATCAAGGGGGTCTTATTATTTTGGGGGTGCAG
Organism: Grayia smithii; assembly: GCA_032468115.1. Taxonomy (NCBI): domain Eukaryota; kingdom Metazoa; phylum Chordata; class Lepidosauria; order Squamata; family Grayiidae; genus Grayia; species Grayia smithii. The sequence goes on along the minus strand of JANHFM010003470.1, from coordinate 43,386 downwards.
GAGGCAGCGAGTGTGGGACTGGATATCCTGTCACACACCGGCCGAGCAGCCCAACACGACCCACCCCACCCCACCCCACCCCAACAGCAACAGCTGCTTCCCTTCCC
>JANHFM010003470.1:18937-34989 GCA_032468115.1 Grayia smithii | reverse complement strand
AAGAGAAGAGAAGAGAAGAGAAGAGAAGAGAAGAGAAGAGAAGAGAAGAGAAGAGAAGAGAAGAGAAGAGAAGCTTTCTTCTCAATTTAGGAAAGATGTCTGGTGGCATTCCTTGCTTCAGAATGCAAATGCTTTTCCCGAAAAGAAGGGATGGCTCTTTGGAAGCCCTGTTCTGCCTTATTCATAAAAGCTGCTGACTCATGGCCTAGTGAATCAAGAGTTTTTACCCAAGCCAAATAACAGCAGAAAGAGCTACACCCATGTGATCCAGGTGGTTCCAAGGAAGTCTTCCCTCTCCTGCTTCAAGAGGTTCCTTATTTCTCTTCATCTGAAGCAAAGTCAGCTCCCCATCCAGCTCTTCCAGCAAGTAACCCTGAATCAACTATTTGGCACATTTACATACATAGCACGTTAACATCCCTTATGTTTCCACACACACACACCCAAACTCAAAAACAAGCACCCCAAATGGACCTGGGATCAAGTGGAAACATGAGATTTAATCCTTATGTCCACATGTCCTGTGGGTCAATAGAAATCATTTTTCTACCATGGGCATTAATGGAACTTTAAAAACATTTAATTATCTTTAAGTCCATAAAAGGGAAAGACATGATTGCATTGATGGCTGGAAGGAATAATCCTTGTTTGTTCATGTTGCAATCCCAGTTTAGATCAAAGTCCTCAGCCTTTCCTGGAGAAAAATAAGGGAGTGAGATCCATGGAATTGGCAGAAATGGCAAAAATTGACTAATTGGTGAAAGACAAAAGCCTATCTGGCTTTGTTTTCATTTGGAGACCATTTTTGGACTTTTTTCTTGAGAAAGATAAAAGTGAAATTTTGATTTTAGGATTCGATTACTAGATTTGTTATTATAAAAATGTCACATTTTTACGTTCATATTGTTAGACATATTTTTGTATCTTTTATGCTTATTTTTAAATTTAGAGTAGGAGATTTTTCACTGAATAATTTTAATGTTGCCTTGATTGTTTAATCTGTATATTTTTGTGCTTTTGGTTTAATTTCAATTAAGAGCTTACTGTGCTAAAGAAAGTCATCCCTCTTTTCATTCTTCACCTTTTTCCCCCTTTTCTCCTCTCCTTCCTAGTTTTTCTTTTTGTTATTTTGTATATCTTTTTGAGATTTAAATACATTTTTAAAAGCAACAAAGTCCTCAGCCTTTTCTTTTGAATTAAAAAAAGAAAAAAAACTAATGAAAATATACACACAGAAAGCTGCATGCTGTAACTTAACATGGTTAAGGTAGCCAAGAAACAGATAGTTTTGAACAACTGCTAGAAAAAATAAATTACACATAATCAAGTCAACTCTGCAGCCTATTTTTGATTTCTTACAACTGAGAGTTTAGGAAGTTGTATACTGAATTTTCAACATGTGCAGTGCTTACCAAATTATAAAGTTCATTATTTCCTAAATCTAGTTCTTCTAGTCTCTGCAGCTGGGCAACTGACCTGAAAAATCAGGAACAACATAATTTTAAAAGATCATAAACACAAAGTTTAGCATTTGGAATTAGATTAGGACATTCTTAATATGATCTATATACTATTAAAACACTTGTGTCTGTAACCTTTAATTGGGAGAAATGGTGCATCATAGGGAAAAAACTCTTGAACCAAGGTACTTCAATCAAATGGGCTAACTTATAGAACATGTCCAATATCTAGGACCCCATGACTTTCATAGAACTGAAATTCAGGAAATTTTAGAAAACATATTATGACATAAAATTATCATAAAGTATTTTATGACATAACCCAAATGTCAAAAATTATTTCCTGTGATCAACTCCTGATGCTTGACTGCGCTACACAGATCGACATGGGTTATTTTCAAGGCAAATACATCTATGAATATCTATCTGAATTTCTAAGAGTTTTTCAAGTACATTAGAAGCACTGCCATTGTTGAAGCCATTGAGGAATCTGGTAAGGAAAGAATAACCCAAGAGGTCATGGGTTGTCTAGTTTTCCCTAGCATTACATCAAATAGTGTTAATAAAGACATTGATTGAGTGATTGATCTTGTGTCATCAAGTCATTTTTGACTCCTAACAAACCACATAGATTTTCTCCATGATGAAATAAAAACATTACTCTTTAGCATTATCTATTTCCTGCTAGAAATTTATTCTATTCTGTAATTTCATTTCCATATTCAGGGAACAAACAATTCTCAATTCATGCTGTCCATGCATGCAAAACAATCAGCGAAAATACTTACTCAGGTAAATATGTTAACAGATTCTCCCTTAATTCCAGTGACGCCAGGTTATAGAGGCTGGAGAGACAGAATAAATATGATTAATCTTTTGTGACATAAAAAAGTGCTACAAAAGAAAACAAAAAGTAGGTGTTGTAAATAGAACATCCCAAGCATTTCCTTAAAGTCTAAGTAAGCAGGTAGATATATTACCTAAGCTGATTTTTGCATAGGTTGAAACCTACACCAAGCAATATTTCTGACCAGGTAAGCCAACCAGCAAGAAGCAGAACTGGTGGGAACAACATGCTCAGTGATACCAGACTTTTTAGATGGTAGAAGATGGCCCCCACCTTGTTCTTCTGGACTGACAAGTTACAACCCTGTGAGTTAGATCAGACCAACAAGCTCCACATGGGCCTAAAATTACTTTTATTAACATTGGCAGTAGGGACAGAATCTTGCAAGTATGACTGTGCTTCCCTTCTTTCTTCTTTTAAATTAATGTAAATGGGGGTGGAGGTGCCTGTTTGAGACATTTTCATAATTCTCCTTTCTCATTTGGGCTTAAGCTTTGATAACAGATTCTCCCTTCTTTTCATCAATGTCATTCTCTTTACCCCTTACAGATCACTAGCAGGGCTGTGCCATCCCTCCAAGTCGGGGTGGGTTCTACTTATCTTTACTACCGGTTCTCTTCCTGCACGCGTGTGCTTCGCTCGCACGCACACCTAAAGCACGCTACCGCACATGCGCACTGCCATTTTCCAAGAAAAACTCGAAACAAGCGCTCTGCGCATGCGCAGAATGCTATTTTCGGGGGTTTTGCCAGATAAATGTAAGTTCGGGCGCGCGGGTGGGCCTGGGTCCAGGCCGCAAGTGGGCCCAGGTCAGGGCCACGGAGAACCGGATCGCACGAACCAGACCGAACTGGGAGCAACCCACCACTGCTCCAAGTGCCCTACCTGCCATGAAAGAGGCCAGATCATGACACTCCTCGGAAGTGCACTATTTTCTATATGCAAAAAGATTGCTGTAAAATTAGCTAAAAGTCAAGTTTCACGCATCCCAGGGAGCACGTGTAAAAAAAGGTAAATCAGTGCAAGGAATCAGGAAGTTTGTGGATATCATTCTCAAAGCAGTACATACAGTAAAAGTGATGAATCTATACGTTAACTGAGAGGAAAGCTAAAATCCAGGGAATTCATATATAAAGAGTGTGTGTGTGTGTGCGTGTGTGTGCGTGTGTGTGCGTGCACATGCACATGCATCTGTGTCTGTGTAGAGTCCTCACATTTACATACATTACAGTGTCCCCACAGTCACATGATAAAAATTCAGGAGCATAGCAACCAACATGTATTCATGACGGTTGCAGTATCCCAAGGTCATGTAATCTCCAGTTCTAGCCAGTTTACAACAAGCAAAGTCAATGGGGGAAAGCTGGATCGAATTAATGACCATGTGATTCATTCAGTGACAACAGTGATTTACCTAACTAACATGGCACAAAAGTTGTAAAACAAAGTGCAACAGGTTGAACCACCACCTCACTTAATGATGGAAGACCCAATCCCAACTGTGGTAGTTAAGTCATGGACTATTTCACATACCTGTACATTTTGTGGTGTTTACAGTGTATATCAAATAATTACATACATATATGCAAATAAAAAAGAGTGTTTCTACAGAAGATAAATTATATGCTTTTATTACCTAATACTTCCAAGACAATATAAACTATTTTCCTCAGTAGTAACAAAAGTATATATTCACTGCAATCTGAATGTATAGTAATTTTATTTATTGGCCTGAACGTTAAGATTTAAGAGATTAGTCACAGAGGGATCAATTAAAAAGATTCTGTTCATAGCATTTCATAATGGACTTCTCACTGTAAATGACCTTATATGGATAAGTTTTTCATTGTCACCTCTTCATAATACTCTAAAAGTCTATATCACCATAGTAACATTTTCCCTCTCTGGGCTTTATTTAGGACTAAATGGAACACAAAGAATTGGATATTTTCCCCAATGCTATAATCTGCTTTAATCCTTCAATTTCAAAATAAAAATAGCAATATATCCACATTTTCTAAAACATAGCTGCCTTTGCCTTGGTAATGGATTCCAGAAAAAAATGCCACAGTAATCATTTGTAAAAAGCTCTAGAGAACTTAAAAGAATAGCCATATGCTAGAGCCACATTTGTCAGGTGACAACATTTTGCCTTAGTTGGCAGATATGTATATACAGGGAGAAAAATGCTAGTATTGTAGCTAGAGAAGTATAAAATGAAAGAAAAATGAATTTATGTGTCACAGTGCATGTGTTTGAGCTCTTGGCTAAGTATTAGCAAACATACAAGCTTCTTATTATGCAAAATTGAATTATAAACTTTTAACACAGTAATTGTAACTTGCTAATAAAATCTAACTTAGCCATTTTGGTCAGAGGCTCCCTTTGGAGCTTTTATCATTTAAAATGCTTTAAAATTGTTTAGACGTTTCATTTTCTGAACGGTTCCCTGTTGATTTTATGTCACTTATTCTAATACAGGCATTCCTCAGGTTAAGAATGCCCTATTTAAGGATAACCCCTAGATATGAACCAGGCTGCAAATTACTAAAAATGGCAGATGGCGTTCTCCTTCCTTGAACCAACAAATGGCTGAAGCTGCACAGTGCTTTTAGGAACTGCTGAATATACAGCACGTTTTCCTATATTACTGGAAGTTCCCGAAAGCTTGAAAAAGGACAATGCCATCTACCATTCTAGTAATAGGTGGCCCATTTGTAAATACAGGTTCTAACTTTAATACAAATTTGAGTTGAATACTGAGTTAGGAACAGAACTTGTTCTTAATCTAAGGATTGATAGATTGCTATCTGCATTATTACCAAGCAAACTACAGGATGGTAGGTGACATTTTGCTCTAGTCCTGCTCCAGCTTCTTTAATAGTTGGGTAAGGAATACTCTTTTCTCTTTTCTCAATTCTCTGGGTCAGTATGCAACACTTTTAAACAGACCTACCTTCTTACTTAAAATAATTCAGAGGGTTTTGGGTATGAAATTCCTTTTCTTATCGAACCTCCCAGAATTCAGATATACGACATCTCAATCTTAATCACTGCAACTAACAGGTTGTCCTCAACCATAATTGAGCCCAAAATTTATGTTGGTAAAAAAAGATATTTGTTAAATGGGTTTTGCCCCATTTTATGATCTTTCTTGCCATATTATTGCAATTATTAAATTAGTAACATGGTTGTTAGGTGAATCTGGAAGTTTCCCCATTGACTTTGCTAGTCAGAAGGTTGCAAAAGGGGATCACATGACCACAGGGATGCTGCGATCTGTGAAAAATGATTGTAAATCACTTTTTTCAGTGTTGTAACTTGAACGGTCATTAAATAAACTGTAGTAAATTGAGAACCACCTGTATTGCCTATTGATTGGGCCATATAATTATGGATTTATAATACTGGCCTAATCTAGAAGTGTATCAGGTCAGAAATAAGACCAACATATGTGCATGTTTTGAATACTATTGTGGAAAAAGAGTTTTTCAGCCAAATTTCAGAAACCGTATGTTTTAGGAATGTTTAAACATTCCATGCAAGCTAATAGCCACATCAACATAAAGAGAAGATGCAATTTCTTAAATAAATAAGATTGTTGCTTTCTTCCTTGAGTATTCCAGATGTCACTTCTGGTTTGAAGTATAGAACCTATCAGGAGCCTTAGGGAATACATTCCAGAACAAGTTGGCTCAGTTTTAAATTAGAGCCATGCTTAAAACGCAGCAGTTTTTCATTCACATGTGAATTTGTAAAGTAATTTTGGCTATGCATTAGAGCTGTTAACTAGTAATTACACATGTTATGTATACATCTAATTGAACAGCCATTTCCAGGTTCTGCCAGTTGCAAAACGCAATTTGGTTTCTCAGCAGTCCAAAAGCAGATTAAGTAATAAAATAAATATATTAAATCACAGATCTCATACTAACAGTAAAACGTGGATAGTGTTCAGAAGACCATATCAGGAATTTTAAATATGTGTTCTCCTTATTCATGTATGTAGAAGGAAATTCAGCTGAGGCTCCTTGTGACTTAGAATCCTGAAAACTAGGCTTCTAAGTTACACACAAAGCACCTAGAGCAGTGGTGTCAAACTCGCGGGCTGTGGGCCAGATGCGTCACATGCTGACCCCAGCCTCGCCTGGTTTAGCGAAGGGAGGAGGAAGTCCCAATAAGTCATGTGATGACACCATGACGATGCAAGTTTGACACTCCTGACCTAGAGTAAGAAGAAGAAAAAATCAGTCCTGCTGCCATGTGCCCTCTACAAATGGAAAGCAACAGAGAGATGGTGATAGAGGAATAAAGTTAGCACATTTATCCCAGCTCTGCTTCCTTCTAGGTCAAGACTTTATCACCCTGATAAATTCTTTTTTAGCTATAAGTCCCATAGGTTTGGCTGTATTCATTTAGCAACTATTTAAAGTTACAACATTGAAAAGAAGTGATTTATGACTAGTCCTTGCAACATCCCCACAGTCATATGATCAAAATTTGGGTGCTCAGCATGTATTTACAGGGATTGCAATATCGTGGGGTCATGGGATCACTTTCTTGCTGATTTTCGGCAGGTAAAGTCAATGGGGGAAGTCAGATTCATTTAACTGCATAATTCATTTAACAACTGCAGTGGTTTGCTTACCAACTATTGGGGAAAAAAAGTACTAAAATCAGCAACACTTCACTTAACAACTACTTTGCTTAGCAATGGAAATTCTGGTCCCAATTGGGGTCGTAAATCAAGGACTACCTGTACAGTATATAATCAGAGAGTATCCTTGAAACTAGAACCTTGGTGGCGCAATGGTTAGAGTGCAGTACTGCAGGCTACTTCTGCTGACTGCCAGTTGCCTGCAGTTTGGCAGTTTGATTCTCACCGGCTCAAGGTTGACTCAGCCTTCCATCCTTCCGAGGTCGGTAAAATGAGGACCCAGACTGTTGCGGGCAATATGCTGACTCTGTAAACAGCTTAGAGAGGGCTGTAAAGTACTTTGGAGCGGTATATAAGTCTAAGTGCTACTGCTATTGCTATCCAGAGAGAACACAATCCTGTGGAGTTCTTTATATGAATAGCAATTTTATACTACAGGATGAGGAGAGACAGTATCTCTTATTTACAGTATGCAGTAAGAAAGACGAACTTGATCACACTGCAATTCTGGGGAAGCTGCAAAAGCCTCCCTGCAGACCAACCTTCTTCAAACATCAACAGTACTTTTTACTGATTATTGGAGAAGACCACCAAAAGAGTCTCTCACAACAGATAGTCCTCAACCTACAACTACAATTGGGACTGGAACTTCGGTCATTAAGTGATGGAATGAAATGAGCTGTGCCCAATTTGAACAACCCTTTTGTCACCAAGTATTAAGCAAATCACTCTGGTCATTAAGCAAACCATGCGATTGTTAAGCAAATCTGGCTTCTTCCATTGGTTTACTTGTTAGAAGCCCCCTAACAAAAGTTATAATGGTGATCAAGTAACCCCAGGATGCTGCAACCATCGTAAAATGCATGCTGGTTGCCAAATGTCTAAATTTTCACTAACTGACTGCAAAGATGCTGCAATGGTTATTAAGAGCAAGAACCGACACCATCGTAATTTTGAATGGTTGTTAAAAGAATGGTCAAAAATCGAGGGTTACTTTTATTTATCCCAGCTATGGTTTGAATCATAGTGACAAGAGGCTGTCAAAGCACATCAAACTAAATCAAACTATTTCAAAGTAATATACACAAAATTAAAAAAAAAAATTCTCAATGATAGTAGACGTGATAGTATTTGTAGAAATGTGATATAGTAGAGCAGGGGTGCCAAACTTGATTTCATTGAGGGTCGCATCAGAGTTGTCTTTGACTTCGGGAGGGGCAGGTTAGGCATGGTCAGGCCAATTCGATGTCACTCGTGTCGGGGGCACCTGTCGTGGCTTGAGTGCTCTGCCAGCGAAAAGGGGTTCCTGAGCTCCGTTTTCGGCTGTGATAGCCTTCTGCAACCCTCTGCCAGCAAAAACGGAGCTCCGGAGGCCTCCCAAGCTCCTTTTTCCACTGCAAGCCAGTCCTTTGCTGTTTCCAGGGTGGCCCCCTGGGCCAGTTCTAAGCACCCCTCAGGCAGTGATGGGATTCAGCCAGTTTGCACCACTTCGGGAGAACCGGTTGTTAACTTTCTGAGCAGTTTGATGAACTGGTTGTTGGAAGAAATCATTAGGGTAGAGAACCAATTGTTAAATTGTTTGAATCCCACCACCGTCCGCAGGCCTTGAGTTTGAACACTCTGCAGTAGAGTAAGCTGAATAGAGAAATATTGAAGGGATTATTTTTGGTAAAAATAAACAAATGTAAGAAAGTGAAACTGAAGAACTGTTTTATTTAATGCAACTCTATGTATGTCTAGGCATTAATTCAGGATGTAAATAGAACATTAAAAAAAAACTCAGCTTAATGTGGTTCAGATCACTTGGGAAAAAATGCAAATGTTTTAATTGTACTGCTTTAATAATTAATGCCTTGATTTCCAGGCTCATAAACCAAGACAAGCCACAACACAAGCAAACCAAATCTCAACGTTTAATTTTCCCACTTTTAAATACCTTGAAATCTGATTATGCAAGCAGTTTCAAGATGTTAAATGATTGGGGGAGGGGGTTGAAAACGTATCTTTCTCATTTAATTGTAATTCAATTTTCTTTGTGAATGGATAGGAACTATAGCTATACAACTTAAATATTATACTATATGAAATGTATTTTGCGTACATGCCATAAAGAATTATTCTGCCTTTTCATTTTAAAATGATAGCTAGCTGTATTTAGCCCTTTTAATATGCAGATCCTCATTTCTATTCCAGTCAAAAGATGGTTTAACTTCAAACAAATCTTCAGCAGGAATTATAGATTGAAATGCTTAGGAAAAGATTCCATCCTCTGGGATTTTCATTTTTCTTTGAAAACCAAAGTCTGTCAACATGAATTAGAAATAAACTGGAGGATTGAAAAGTATTTATGCCAAATGCAAGAGAACCTTGTTTTGTACTATGTTGTTATCTGCATATCTGCCCATCAGGTATGCGAGAAACAGTTTCATATGTTCAGTTTTTGGCATGCAGTTTTGATCACTCCGCCATCTTGTTCAGAAGTGTTTATTTACTTGCCCATCCCCAATTTCACAGAAATCCTAACTTGTCACATTCTTAGGTTATCCTCTCATTTCAGCAGTGAAAAGGAAGAATACATGAGTGTGAGAAAGAGGAAGATCTGAGATAACCAAGATACAGTATCCTTATTTTTGCTTCTTCCTTCTTTTTTTTTAATTATTCTCTGGATCTCAAAACTTAATCACCCATCTCATTCAATGGATTAGGCAGCATAAAATAATATAAATAAATAAATAAATAAATAAATAAATAAATAAATAAATGCTTTCCCTAGGTTCACAGTCTCATTATCCAATGAAATATAACCCCTGCAATTAAGAAATGTCACTCTGAGTACATCTGAGTTATTGGAGATTAGGAATTCTAACTCAGAACAGTAAAACTGACAGCAAAATTGAACAAAATCATCATCAAAAGTTTAATGTAAGTCTAATATTATTGTTAAGAAAAACTAAAGTTCAGAGATACACATTTAACAGACTGGTGTGTCAGAGATTTTTTTTTTTTAATGAGCCAGACGTCTTTGGGATATATTAGACATTTATTAATCACACGTTGAGTTCTATCTTGCTCCTGCCCCTCAAACTGGAATATTGAAGATGTTGATTTCTGGCGGCACCCAGCACGTTATATTCAGCTTGACAATGTTATATTTCCCTGTCTATACTAGATTCTTAAATACTGAATTTAGTACTTTCAAAACTGCTCAAGTGATATCAAATATTCTGTTCATCAGAAACAATTACAATTTGGAAGGAGAACCTGCTTTTGTATCTCATAAGATTAGTTGTTGCAAGAATAAGTGAATAGAAATTCGTTCTGACTGCTACATGTTATCCCACTTCAAACATATTGGCCAAAAACTTCAAACATAAGACAGAGCTCTGCAAAATGTTAGAAAGATGTTCTCCACAAAGAAAGTTGCACTATCTTAGCAATATGGCGTTTTCTGGAATGCTTGCAGAGACTGTCTTTGGTTACTAACTACTTCAGTTAGTACCACCAGCAAATGAAATAGCTATGCATGCACCTACATGCTGACAAAGTCTGAAGCAGCCACATATGTGACTGTGTTAATATTATAAGGAAAAGTTATTTGCATGAATTAACATACTTTGCAAAGTGTCCATTCTGAATGCTATTTAAGGTACAATTTTAAAATTTCTAAAGGAAATAGCTGAAACAGCAAGGAAAAATTGGCTGACATAGCTATTAATGTTCAAACATGAACATAAAGAAAGAGACCAACATGTAAATTATATGCAGAAGAATTGTAAGTTTGTATTTTCATGGGAGGCATGTTATCTGCATCATGTCATTTTGACATTTCCCATTTTTTACTGTCTATGCTTATATGTTTTGCATGTTTATTAAAGGGCAGTATTCTTTCATTTTATATATAGAAAAGAATAGATTTAAAACCATCATCGGGCAAAAGGAAAAGGATTCTAGATTGAAATAGTGCTTGAAGCCATTCATAAGTTGAAGCTGAAATGGAGATTCCTTGTGACATTTTTAGTAGACCCACTACTCCAGGTGCAAATGATCCAGGATATTAACATGCCCTTGGTATGAAGGGGACTGTTGTCTGAAATATTCACGAGGATCTAAATTTATATCTAAAGTCCATTTGTCACACATTTTAGGTTTCAAACATTCTGTAAGTAAAAAAGCTTACTTTCCAATATTTTCAGGTAATGCTTGAAGAGAGATGTCATTCGCAGAGAGACATGTTAAATTCTGTAATTCAGGAAAGCTTTCGGGCAACCTATAGAGAAAAAGTAAAACTTATCCTTGAGAATAACAAAGGTTAAATTCAGTTCTCCAGAAGGAAACCTGGCATTATTAACATTTCAAGTTTATTTACTGGAAATAGTATATTTAGTTTTACAAGGCAGGAAGCAAACATTCCTGGAGACATGAATAGAATTAAAAGCATATATCCACAGCAAGCTTTAAAACTCTAGATTGTATTCATAATATGAAAAAACATGCTTGGTTTATCAATAATACTTGTGGATATATGATTTAGAATTAACTAGGTCTTTGGAAAGCTATTGTTGTTTCCAACGTTCCATTCCTTCCCTTCCCTTCTCTTCCCTTTATCCTGCCTTTATTATTTTTATAAATAACTCAAAGCATTAAACATACATAACATCCATTCCTCCTTCTTTTCCCCTCACAATAACAACCCTGTGACATGAGTTGGCCCACAGTTAGTCAGGTGGCTTACATGCCTAAGGTGAGACTAGAACCTGGGGTCAGCTTAGACCAGACCAAAGAAGAGTGTCACTCTTCTTTATAACTATAGATACTATAAATATAAAGAGCCTAGGTGGCGCAGTGGTTAGAGTCCGATACTGCAGGCTACTTCCGCTGACTGCTAGCTGCAGTTCAGAAGATCAAATCTCACCGGCTCGAGGTTGACTCAGCCTTCTATCCTTCCTTGGTGGGTAAAATGAGGACCCAGACTATTGGGGGCAATATGATAACTCTGTAAACCGCTTAGAGAGGGCTGTAAAGCACTATGAAGCGGTATATAAGTCTAAGTGCTAATGCTATAACTATTTTTCCAAAACAATATAAGCAAAGATATTGATGGAATCTGGAGCTTATTTGAGGGGAGGATTGAAAAGGCTGGCTAGCGTTGAATTGCTGATGGGGAGGAAGTGGCTGAAAGGTGATCTGCCCTAAAGCCTTACTGTATTTATCTAGTAATTTCTGCAGTGCTTGCATCATTCTAGTGAGATTCCTGTCAATAGATAAACAGCTATGAAACACATCGCTCTGATCAATTCCTGGTCTCATTTCTGGTTCTTCGCGCCTGACAGATATTCTCTCAAAACCCATGTAGTAAAAGTTGGTAAGGCACCACACAGAACAAGTTATTTTTTTAAAAGTAAATCACTACTTCACTGAAATATAGCAGAGCTAATGCAGTGAACAGACTAGTCCAAGTCAAACATTAAACATGTATTGGTCTTTCGTGTGATGATAGTGGTCACTCTATGTAAGAGCTCATTTTAAAGCAGGGACTCCTGCATATTAAATACCAAGTTTCAGAGCAAGGATGGACAACTATTTGATGACCAGGATTTGCAACTCAAGGTGGCAGAGAGAAAAGTAAGCCAAATAGATGGGGCAATAATGCAAAATGCACTGAGCCAACTCAGGCTTTAAAAATGTTTCTATTAAATTTCTCAGGGAAAGAACTTTGGTTTAAGTGTGCCAAAACAATTTTCATTTTAGTAACTATAACTATTTTAGTGAGTGTCTCACCTAAAACATTGAAATGGGGTTTTGGTAAGTATACCCTGAAACTGACAGTATGTTCAGAAGTGGGTTTGGGGACTGTAAAAAAAAAGAAGGGATTGGTGGCCACAGGTTGTCTGTATTGGCTATAACCTCTTATGAAACAGTGAATTGCAACTGCTTTCTTTCCCCATGAGATATTGTCTGCAACGAGCTGATTTATCAGCTCTGTTCTTGGTACTATAAATACAACTAATAATAATAATAATAATACTTAACAGGAAGCAATTATCTGCGGGTTAAGATGGATGGAATAGGGAACATTTTAACTTGTCTGGACTACACCGTTTGTCTCAATCAGAGGAGAACCTTTAATGAGTGGGAGGTAATGAAGCACCACATTGAATTAACACAGATACAGTGGCATCTGCTAGCCAATTTTCTTTCCGGAGTTTGTTCTCCAGGACAGTTATTAAGTATAGTCACCCCTCATATCCACTCTCAGCAGCAAAAGTAACATTTCAGATGAGGTTGGTTGTGTGGGAGGGGGGGTTTGGGGGGGAGAAACTGCATGGTCAAATTAATAATTAAATACTGAGGCATCTTATTATCTTTTGCTCAGAAGTATCCCCCAGAACTACCGTTCAATTATATACATGTGCTAATTAGGTATTAAATAATAGTCCTTAGACATCTATCAGCTTCCCTACAACATCTGAAGCTGCTTAAGAATTTTTCCGGATTCTATATCATTGGTGAGTTGCAACCAGCTACTGAAGATCGCAGATATCTGTTTGTAAGTCATAGGTGTCCTCAGATCTGAGTAGTGTGAAATTTCCCCCCTTTTTTTTCTTTATTGCTATGCTTATCAAAGTTGAGGTTATATTGATCCCTTAATTCACGTTTTCCTTTTGTTGTTGAGTTTAGTACCAACACAATTTTTCACACTTCTGTATACCATTAAATTCTTTTTGGGACAATGGCAATTTCATTTAACTATAAACACCAATTTTTCTTTAGTAGAATCAAATCTATTATTTGAAGAAGATATATAAAACTGAAAAAGATAATTTTACACTTTTAAAAAGGTTTGGAAAGGATTCACAGTTCTATAAATTACGAAGATTACCTTGTAAGAGGGTTTCCACTGAAGTCTGCTACCTGTAATGATTTGCAAAACGAGATGCTTTCAGGTATTTCAGGAATATCTGTAGGAGAGAAAACCAGATATTAATTATCTGACTAATATTAATTATCTCCTGCAATCAGAAAATCAAATGTTTAAGGGCCATATTTGCATATCTAAAGAGTGTCCCTACTACAATGCTTAAGCTCAAGACCGGCATGCCCAAAGTAGCAGGGCAGTTAGTAATTATACTATATATTGGTTGAAGACAACTCTCTTTCCTAATGGCCTGGTTCCTGATTCTGAAACATGATTACTTGTCACCATGGGTGTTAGCAGTGAATCAGAAATTAAGATGCTCCAAGCTTGCCATAGACCTACTTCTCCCTCTTCTGCTTTTGACCAGGGAAAAAAGGCAGTTCCCCCAAAAAAGTTGAATGATACTAAATACCAAATTAAGGTCTTTCCTGTAAGAGTGGAATGCTAATACCAAAAAGCATTTGGCAATCCACAAGCTACCTACAGGTATTAACTTTTCCTAGGTTGAATAAAGACTTTTTTGAAGCCAGTAATAAATAGGCTTACATCTACAGGGCAAATTCACCAAATCACAGGGGTTCCAACATCCGGTCCATGGACTGGCACTGTTCACAGCATGCCAGAAACCAGTTCACACAAAGAAGCAAAGCCCCATCTGCGAGATGCAGGCAGCACATGAAACCACACCCCCTCCGGTCCACGGAAAAATCTCTCTCCATGGAACCGGTCCCTAGTGCCCAAAAGGTTGGGGGCCACTGCACTAATCGAACAGAACCTACCCATGTGACTTTGGGGAAATAGAAAACACCTAACATTTATTGTTTCACCACAATTGTATAGGGCTCTGGACCAAAATTACATACTACCTCTGCTGCAATGTCTCTCAGGAAGGAGAGAAGAATATTATATGAACTATCTTCTTTTGGTCTCCAACCTTCCTTTCACCCACAGAGTAGCCAAATTCTGTGAGACTGCAGTGAAAGCGCAGCAACAATTAAATTTCCAGACTTTTCTTAATTCTATTTCATTAATTTTACCCATCTGGTTTTATTTTCTTTAATACGCTGTTCTTTAATTGTAATAATAAACTTGATTTAATAATGACAAATTAATCATGACTTTTACAAAATAGCATTTAGAGAAAAGAGATGAAATAGGCTTCATAAATGGAACTCAAGCTTTAACCAAAAAAAAAAAGCATACCATTGTCTTTAGGATTTGGCAGAATAGGGTAATCCACCTCAGCAGTCATTAGGCAGTCCGCACTGGTCATTAAGTGAACCAATGGTTTGCTATGGGTATAGTTTTGCCCAAAACCAAAAGTGCCAGTTTTTGCAAAACCACTATAAAACATGGTCACATGACTGTGGGACACCGCAAACAACTGTAAATGTGGCTGTGTAGCTCAATGCCCAAACTTTGGTCATGTGACCATAGAAGGGGTCCAATTGTCAGAACTTCAAATCTGGGTCGTATGGATCGAAGTTATGATCTGGGTTAATCATAATCATAACTTCAAACAATTGCCAGTTATAAGTCAAAGACTAGCTGTATCAGGTTTAATATATGAGTATTAAGAATTCCATACATCAATCATAGAGGAACATAGTTAGCTTATTTGTTTGACATTAGTCATAGGCTTGATTCACATATCACATTAAGCTGAGGTTGCTTTAATCATGATTTATTGAATGAATTGAGTTGGTGTAGGCAGTGTCTTAAATTATGAGTGGCTTGTTACATTTGGTATGGATCTAGCCGTAGTCAACACATACAAGTGGTATTAAGAAAAAAATCAGCTTTTACATGGGTCTAAACCAGGAGTGTCAAGCTCACATCATCCCAATGGCGTCACATGGCTCCGTGGTTTAATGAGGAGCTCTGGGAGATGAAGCGCCGGAAGAGACGCCTAGAGGGTCGTTGGAGGGCTTCTCACTCTGAGTTGGATCGAACACTGATAAGATCCTACGTTAAGACTTATCTCGTGGCAATGAGGGTGGCAAAATGTAACTATATCTCCACCCTCATAGCGTCTGCAGAGAACCGCCCAGCTGCCCTGTTTTGAGCGACCCGCTCCCTCCTCCATCAGGAAGCCAGGGAGGACCTCTTGCAGGGTAGAGCTGAGGATTTTGTCCAGTTCCTGCATGACAAAATCGCCCGGATCCAGAGTGA
>JANHFM010003468.1:38926-54403 GCA_032468115.1 Grayia smithii | reverse complement strand
CGAAAATAATTTTATGGTTGGGGGTCACCACAACATGTGGAACTGTATTAAAGGGTCATGGCATTAGGAAGGTTGAGGACCACTGGCTTAGAGGCTTATCACAATTGAACTATGTGAATTATAGAACAACTGAAATGAAAGCTATCCTTTGACAGCTTGTAGTTGAATGTATGAATTGCCTCCACAGAATAACCTTGCACTTAAAATAACAGAGAAAACCTGTTCCCACTCCCTAAATGCCAGTGGACAGTCCTCTCGTGCAGAGAAATCATTCTTTATTCTGTTGCAAACCAGAGGCCATCTTCAAAGTGTGGCTACTCGTTCTTGCCACAGCTCAAGGTTTCCACTCATCCTCAGTATCAGCCCATCTTTAGGTTCAGCCTCTCACAGGTTCACCCATCACAGGATGGAGAATCTCAAAATAAGAGCCAATTTGGAAGGAGCCTCACTTCTGGTAGATAAGTCCAGTTTACAATATTTTTAAAATGATTTTCAAGATACAAAGCTTCCAAAAATAATCCAGAGTTTAGGTTCAGAACTGAAGTTGATTCTTACAAAAATTAAACTCAAAGAATTGGGACTTTTAAAGGATTTGAAGGGGAGGGGTAAAGGTGTTTTGGGGGGGATTTTGGATAAAGTTCACAACTTCATAGTCCATATGCAATTATGCTAATGCCAGAATTAGCCTCTTAGCATGCTTAGAGAAACCTAATAAAGCTTGGTGTTAGATTTTTTTAAATATTCAGATAGCTCCTTAGGGAGGTGGAAATTAGAATATTTATTTTACATATTTATTATAAAAGGGATTATTATACCAAATGTATGTGCATATTCCATATGGTTGTACAGACTTTTGTTGTTGTTTTGATCCTTCCAAGTTAGTTTTCATTCCTCTTGACAGCCTGGACAAGTCCCTGCAATTGTCTTGGCAAATGGTTTGCCGTTATCTGCCTCCTAGGGCTGGGAGAGAGTGACTGGCTTAGGGACAGGAACTCACAGTCTTGTCATTGCTTGCTTGTTGCCTTAACCACTACACCAAACTGCCTCTCCTTGTACAGGTCTTAATCCTTTGAAAGAGGAAGAATCTGGGCCTTTCAACAATTTATTAAAATGAAAGTTTTGTTTCTTTAATGGTGTTTAAATCTCTTGATTGCAAAGAAAATGTTTGCCAACTTTCTGATTCTGCTTCTATTCCTCTTTTATTTCTTCTCCCATCTCATCTAAGTTCCTGTTGGTGATTTTTCATTCATTGGTGGAATTTTTGGGGGGTGGGCAAACAAAGCAGTTCAACTCTTTCTCTTGCAGACATTGTGGCTTCTTTTAAGTCTTTTTTTTTAAATTAAAAAATGCAAAATGTTTGGAGGTTTCTTTTGTAGAAATGTTTTATTTAAAATTTTAACAATGTTACTGCATACAGCAAAACTGTGCACTTGATATATCACAGTGTCTTAAAAAGGAAAATAATCATTTTTGTTTGTTTTAAAACTTTAAATAGGTTTTTTTTTGAAATTCTATTTACATCCGCCTAGAATGATCTGCAAGTAACACAGTTACTATGAAACCAAAATTCTTACAAAATGTTTACAAAAAACTAAATTTATAGAAATTTCTGCATGTCCACAAAGGAATTTTCCCCTGAATGTCACAGAGACCAGTTCTGTGGCTGTTGTTAGGAAATCAGTCCAGAGAGAGAGGATGGAAGGGCAGTTCAGAAGGCCATCCCCAAAATCACTGCAAATAGACTCTTTTTGTGCAGAGATATTGTTCGAGAGCCAAAGAAGCCCTACTAAGGATAAAGAATGAGTTGCATGGTTGTGAGTTTGGAGCATGTGCACTTTTTCAACTGGCCTTGCACAACAACTTTTGTGGTAGACCAACAGCTCAATGTCCAAAGCCAAAGCTGTTTGGTCTTCCTCTAGCCAAGATGTTGAAGGTGATGGAGGGCCTTGCACATCTGGTCTGATGGGTCAGCATTTGCTGGCTGCCAGGGAAGCAGGTGGGCTATTTTAGACTTCCAGGGCACTGCCCTGGCCTGGGTCTTAGCTGTGGAAAAGCTCAGTTGCTCTAATGGAGGAAGAGCCACCTCAACCAGCTCCACGGCTCTCTATGCACATTCAGCCAGCAACACTTTGTATAAGAAACATGGTCTTCAGATATACCTCGCGTTTACTTTTAGTTCTTCTCAGAAAGCTGAAAAAAAAACCAGAAGTGGTTGTTGATTCAGATGCCTGGTCTCCCTCTGTGGGCAGGTAACCTCTTCTGATGCTCTTCCTCCAAGTTCAGACTTTGGAAGCCTCCTCTTTATCGTTACACACAAAATGAAAAGACTTGCATAAGCAGACTGGTTGGCAAGGATGAAAGAAAGCAGGAAGGAAAAAAAAGAAGCTTGCTGCCATGCTTAAAACTGAAAATAAAAGGAGTCCATTTCATCTACATTTCAGAGATCAGATTAAGAGAGCTCTTCTAGATTAGTGTAACTTGGCCAAACCAAAACACAAAACTTCCTGAAAGGATTCTGTGATCACTAAAAGAGCTTGTTTCTGATGTACTAAACCATTAGTGCTTCTTGGAGCGGGAGAAATGAATTGATAATTAAAAATGAGTAAATGAAATGGATATACAAAACTGACTTTACTTATCACCACATTCAATGCTGTACAAAAAGGACTGTGGGGAGATTGGATTAAGCTAAGGAGCCTCCCTCATCTCCTCTTCTGCCTTAAGACCCTCCTTATAGGATGGAGAATCCCCCATTCCATTTTCTTTTTTCAAGGTCCCAAGAGGCCCTAATGTTTAATGTTCTCCTAGTCACATATCTTCTCTTTCAGATGTGACTGAACACCTTGAGAAGCATTTCCAAACTCTTGGCTCCCTTTCACTACCTCCTGCCATCACTGCTGATATAAGTAACCCAAGATAGGAAGAGGCTGGGAATATTTTCTTGACCAGCTTCTCATCAGCTGCTTGAAGCTGAAATGAGATGGGAAGGGGTCCTGAAATCCTTCCTGGGCTGCAGTTATGTTTGAACTCTCTTCCAGCCTGTTGTTTCCCAAAGAATCTGGACCCAGCTCAACCCCCCACTTCAACCCCTGGGTTACAACGTCTCTCTGGTTGCAGCCTTGCATGCTAGGCCTTTGCTGGAGGAGCAGATAAAGGACTGTTGGTGTTACTCAGATAAAGGACTGTTGGTGTTACTCAGCAAGCTGTCCTCTATCAACAGGGAGCCAACCCTCACTCACCAGCACTGATGATGCTACCTAGTAGGGCAATAAAGCATCTGCAAGCAAACAAACATGCTCTGTGAGTGTCAAGGATCCACATAACGCTTGATGTGTCTCTAGGCCAAGCTCTGCTTCTGCTGCTAATGGGCCAGCTGAACCTGCTGTGCCCAGACCTCTTGGGTGACCTTGGTGAAGCAGCCAGATGGCTGTGGAAGGGGCCAAAGGGACAGCTCTCAAAAGGCACTTTAGAGGACAGCCTTGAAACAGCCTTCTCCCTCTTGCCACTCTGGCCATCCACTGATGTGAGGATTCAGAATGATGGAGGGAAGCTGCACCTTCCCAGGCATGCTTTTCTTGAACTTCTTTCAGCTTGGAAAGGTACCAGTTCCAGAAATGTGGCAAGCTTAGCCAGAGATGCTGATGTTAAATGCTGATGTTGAATAAAAATGTGTCGTCTGGCTCTGGCTGCTACTACACCTCAGTCTTTTATCTACCAGTAACTTCCCAGTCCAGGGGATGCCACAGAATCTACACCTAGCAATTCTACAAAGAGGAAGGTGGGAAAGAGCAGCCCCACCCCTGGCTTCTTCCAAATGGCAGGTAGTGATGGTCTTTGGTCATTGGGAGAAAAAAAAACTCTGCTTGGAAGAGAAATGCAAACCATGTGGTGCCTGGTCATGGGCCAAGCTTTGGAATCATTTCATCCTTTGGGAAGAGCTAGGGACAACAGCGAGAACCCTTCTGGCAACTCAGGACTTAATTCTAGGTTGGATCCCCTTGGTAAGTTCCTATCCATTGCCTCTTGTCCTGCCCTCAGGTGCTTTGGAGAATAGGCTGACCCCCTCTTGTCTGTGACAGCCCCTCAAATATTGGAAATTACCTGGACCTTACTTGGAAATGCATTCTTGAGCACCATGGCATTTTTGAGGAACTGTACCCAGAGTGGCTAACCAGGGGCATCTATGCACTCGTTTTGGCCACAGGCCTTGCCACTGCTGCCAGCATGGGGGAATGTCCATCCACATGTATGGAATGTCACTAGGTCTTACAGCTCTCAAATGCCCAACTTCGTCCCCTGTTTACCCTCCACAAAGTCCACATTGTCATTGCTTCTTATTTGCAGATGTTGGCATGTTTCTTTCCTGGAAACTCTGCCCAGCTGGATTTGGTGATTGGATTGAGCAGAGTCTGGCAAAGAGAATTCCTCTCCAGGGTGGCAGGACCATATTAATCTGCCATGGGGTGCTCTGTTGCCTTCTTGTTGCATCTCCTGACAGCTGCCATCTGAAGAAGGGAGGGCTCCCATAGCATCGCCATCACGCTACATGCCATGCCAAGGGGGTTCTTCCTGAGGAACCATAGTTCAGTCCAGCAGGGAGTCAAAAAACACACTTCTGCTCCTCCCAGCAAGGGTGGTTGCTCTGGCCATGACCCCTCCCTTGCTCTCCTCCCTCCCCCCTCTGTTCCGTTGCCTCTGAAGCCTCTGGTCCATGTGGGGCTCCATGTATCTCTTGACCCAAGGCCCTTTTGCTTATTGCCATATTTAATCCAAAGGGTGGGATCTGAGATCTCAGATGGCAGGAGGTGCCTGCTTTGTCTTTTACATTTTCTTGATCTGTAAACATCGAGACTCTTGGAGGTGTCCAGGTGAGGAATGAGGGGGGCTGGCTGTTGTGAGGCCTGCAAGGGAAGAATAAGACCCCCAGCTGCAGAAGTGGGGCCACCTGCTCTGGGTCTGTCCTTCCACAGGCCTCCTGCTCAGTGGGCTGCTTCTCAGGGAGCCTTTTCCTTGGCGCCCCAGTCCTCACCCCTCTGCTGGCTAGGGGAAGGCAGGGGTCAACCCCGTGTTACAGGCCAGGTTGTCTTTGCTGGGAAGCCGCCGGTTGTTGAACGTGTGCATGTTGATGACAGCGTCGGTCTTCACCATGAGGGGAGGCTGGGCTTTGTGCTTCGTGCGCTGCTGGCAGGTGAGGGACAGCCGAATCTCCTCAGCCATGGTGCTGCAGAAGGACCGCTGGAAGCAGAGAGGCCAGAGGAAGAGGACATTAGAGTCAGGGCTTGGCTCATGCAAAGGCAGGGAAGCCCAGCACCCAAAAAGGCCCACCTGTAGAGCACCATGATGTTGTTGGGGAGCCATACAGAGGAAGTCCCTCCTCTTCTCCATGCAGCAGAAGGGAAGGATTGGTGTGAATCTGCTCCCCCCTCCCCCCATTTCCAGAAGGCTAATGATGAGTTAGGAAAGTCAGATGAGGGCAACTAAGGGGATATGAGGACTGTCTGGCAAAGGTGGAGGGGAGACAGAATACTTGTGTTTGGATATGTCGAAGATGGCCTAGGGAAGATGGTCAGAAATTCTCTTCCATTCCCAGAGCATCCAGAATCAGAAATGAAAGGGATAAGTTGCAGCTCCCTAGACTTCATTTTAATATAAGGAAGAAACTTCTGATGGTGTCCTCTATAGCAGAGTGGAGCAATCGATTTCCAACTCTTTTTAAGGGTCTGGACAGCCAGATGGATTAAGCAGCTTTCCTGCCCATCACAGAGGGATAAAGCCAGCAAGCCAAATGTGCTGTTTTGTGTTGGGGTGTTTAGAAGTAAAGCAGACTTTTGTCCATCTGGAGCATGTTAGTTCAGATTAGTGTACCTAGTATTGTCCCTGGGACAGTTTTTGCTCCCTCAACCCCTGAACAGAACCGCCAGTTCATCAGGTGCCAGAGACATTCATTTCCCCCCTCCCTGCCTCCCCAGACAGCATTTCTTTCAACTTCCCAGTTCCCTGCTTTGGATTCCTGGCTCCTTATTAGCAGAAAGGGACCTCTCTCCTGTCTACAACACGGTCCTATCAGCAGTGCCAAAAAGGTTTCACACCCGCTTTCACTCTGATTCAGGTGACTCTGAGGATACAGACATCCCACCCACCCCCACAGCCTCAATGACTCTCAGAGTGCTACGTCTGGATGACTGCAAGGAATATTCCCCGCCAGTCAGTTAGAACCAAAGAAGCTTCTTGAATGAGAAACGAAACATTTTCAAAGGGGAAAAAAACTAAGGAAGTTCAGCTGCCTTTTGAAGAAAAGCACCTTTGGGACAACCTTGACCTGGATGATTGAGAATCTCCATAGAGTGTTAGCAGAGACCTCATCACTGCTTCCCCAGGGCTAAAGGGAAGGAAGGATTTCAAGCTAGGTGCCTGGAAAGCTGCTTCCCCTCCTTCTCGGGACAATCTTCTCTATATCAGTGTAAAAAAAAAAAAAGTGGGGGGGGGAGAGACAGACACACACCATGGAATTCACCTGTGGGTTGGCTCTGAGCTAGCAAAACCATGATGCTTGGGGCACCTTTTCCCTTTGGGATGGTTCAAGAAAAAAGGAAGAGGAAGAAGGAAGCCAATACCTGCTCCCGCTCAGCTGTCTTGCGCAGCTTGTAGATGAACTCCACAGTGGCTACAAAGACCGAGAGGATGAGACCGGCAGCCAGGACGATGAAGAGCCCACCGATGTTCTGAATGCCAAGGGCGCTAGCTTCCTTGCTCTCCTCTTCTGGGCAGCCATTGCTTCGCCACCACTTCTCCTTCATGGCGTGCAGCTTTGCCTCTTCCTGAAGCTGAAGGATCGCGATGGTGATCTTGTCTCGGTATGGTGAACCTATAAGTGGATGAGGCAGAAGGGGGAGCATTGCAGGATACCCAGGTGACAAAGCTAAGAGAAGATTGCTCTACGTAAAACCTACAGAAGAATTTTCAGTCAGATCTGCGGACTCCCGCAAACCTGGAAAAGCAACACATTTTTTGCAGACATTCCTATTAACTGGAATGTCAGACATAATTGATACAGCCATAAGGTTCCTATCTGCTTGCACTGATAATTTTCACTGCCTCAAAGGAATCACTACACATTCTTGGTGCAGGATAAGTCAGCTCGAAAAAGGCAGTTTCAGAGGTGATTCTAAAACATGTGCAGAAGGCTGTTTTTTTTAGTCCAGGATTTCTTTGATAGGGGAGTCCCTGGTATTCTCTGAGTGCGGTAGTTTTCTTGCAGAGGTTTCATTACCTAACTAGGTAACATCATTAGTGCATATCTAGTTAGCCAAAAAAACATCAACTAGCCAACAACAAAGAGGACATCAGGGACTCCACAGTTCAACCTTGAGCTGCAAATATTCTCTTCTATTGGTTGTTTGATTGCTATAGTAGACATGTGGGATGATCAGATATTATCTCTAACCCTAGACTGGTCCAAGACAAGCTGTGCAATTGTTCCTTGATTAAACCATTTGGTTTAAACCATAGTCTACAGAGCCCACATTCCTGCATGCTTTTATCGAATGCTGCCCTCCCCTCCTTCCCACCCTGTAGCCTCTTGTTCTCTCTGGACCCTGCTGCTCTCACCCATGGGAGTGCCAATGCCATAGCCCTTGGAATCAATCAGTCCTCCAATCTGGGTTAGGTTGCAGTTTCGTTGGGTGATGTACTCAATGGTGGTGGATTCCATCAGCAGAGCATAATCAGAAGTCAGGGCACGCTGGATCCCTTCTTCGTTATTCTTCACAAGAGCTGAGGGTTTGCTGCTCATGAAGGCCCACATTTTTTCAAAAGTAGAGATCTTGGACTTCTGAAAGAGAAAACAAAAGAAAAAGAAGGGAGGTTTTTTCAGCCAAAGCAAGAGAGATAAGGTAGACTTCACTCAAAAGCCATTGTGGGCCAGCTCCTGCCCAGTCCTTGCCTTCATTTCAAATGTCATACAGCAGGAGATTTGGGCTCAAAATGGGCCAGCAATCAAAAGGGGGTCAAACAAAAACACTCTTCCTTTACATTACACAGAAAAATTCTGCATGAGCTAGATCAGCGGTCACCAACCGGTGATCCGTGGACCACTGGTGGTCCATGAGAAAATTTTGGTGGTCCCGCAGAAAAATTATTTGCATTTTTTATATTGCACTAATTTATTTATCTTTTAAAAAATCATATTAGAGGTCTGCGGGATTTAAAATTATCAATTTAGTGGTCCCTGAGGTCTGAAAGGTTGGTGACCCCTGAGCTAGATTACTCCAACTCCTCCATAATGCACATTTCAGTTGTTTCTAAAACAAAACCAAATAAAGAAGTATTTGGCTGTGCTTATACGTAATCCTAGAGCAGCCATGCTGTCTTAAAAATTCAGGGAGTTGAAATCCACAAGTGTTAAAATTGCCAAGTTTGGAGACTCCTGCCCTAGACAATAGTGCTTAAATCACGACACAGTGGCTGGGTTGGAAGTGACATCAAAAGTAATCTAGCCCATCCCCATGCTGAGGCAATAACCCAGTCTACCTATCTGCTAACATTAACTTAAGAAAGAATCTATCTCCTTGGAGGAAGCCAACACCACTTCCAGGAGTTCACCCTGTCTGGCCTTCTTGAACCCCATTGCAAGGAATCAGTTTGATTCATCATTCAAGGATCAGCCTTTTCAATATTCCAAAATGCTATCTATGATTTATCTCTAATGCAATCTAAGGTGTACTAAGGCCCATCAACCTTTTCTCAGGAGGTTTCATCTTGAGGCCCACACCTTTTTCTGCTTCTTAGTCTCATTCTGAATTTGCAGATGCTCCATAAATCCAAGCTGATGGAGCAACCAGCTAAGCTTAGCAGAAAACAAAGTAGCTCCTCTGATCTTCTCATTGCAAGCTCAGAAGGAGAAGCAAATTGTATCTCATAGAAAACAGGGCTCCAATACTACCATTTTCAACTTAAGCTCTTATTTGTTTGTTTGATTTGAACCCTACCACAATTTCACAGACCCTTGGTATCTGTCGCTACCTCATTGCCTTTGATTTCCAGCAAATTTTGAGGACACCTTCAAAAATATACTTTCCATGCCAAGCTAGCCTTTTTGTGTATTGATATGTGGGCGTACATGGAGAACTACAAGTGTCATAAAAGCATTACATTTTCACTCATTGCCAGAAAAATTACCAGAATCTAAGGGAAAGCAATATACAATTAGCACAGAAGTATATCTACACTCGCTCCAGCCTTACCTTGCATCTGAGGAGGTTATGTATATTACTACGGTAGCAATTAGAAGCCGACATTAATACAATAGGCGGTTAACAATATCAGCTTTTGAAGTTAATCGGGTATCTGGCATATATTGATTGAACTGCCACACAGCATTTTGAAAATAGCCAAACAAAAGATTTATTGAGACACCCCTACATTTGTTACAACATGACTGGGCGCTCTAATGCTTCTCCACCCTCAAGCAAATGAAAAGCGCTTTAAATTAGTTCTTTTGCTCAAATTGATAGCGTCTTGCAATTGCAGCCATTTAAGCAGCTGATTTGGGATCCATTTTTCTTTTGGCAACGAAGAAAACCCTTTGTGCAGCTTGTCATGTACCTCTGTGGTAAGCACAAGATTCTGGGTTGTTTCCACATACACAATTTAACAGAATAACAAGGGGCCTTGAAGGTTTTCCAGTCCAACCCGCTGCACAAACAAGAGACCCTAGACTATTCCAGATAAATGATTGTCCAGTCTCTTCTTTAAAAAATCCAGTGATGGAACACCCACAACTTCTGGAGGTAAGCCGTCCCACTGGTTCTGAGAATCTCTATAGACTCTGGTTAATTGTCAGAAAATGTCTCCTTAGTCCTAGGCTGCTTCTCTCCTTGATTAGTTTCCCTCCATTGTTGCTTGTCCTGCCTTCTGGTGCTTTGGAAAATAGGTTGACCCCCTCTTCTTTGTAGCAGCCCTTCAAATACTGGAACACTGCTATCCTGTCACCCAGGGTCCTCCTCCTTTTCACTAGACTAGATGTACCTAATTCCTGCAATGCTTCTTCATATGTTTTAGCCTCCAGCCTCCCAATTGTTTTAATTGCTCTTCTTTGCATCCTTTCCAGAGTCTCAACATCTTTTTTACATTGTGTTGACCAAAACTGGATACAGAATTCCAAGTGTTGTCTTACCAAGGCCTTATAAAGTGGCACTTTATGTGATCTTGATTCTATGCCTCTGTTAATGCAGCCTAGGATTGTGTTGCTTTTTTGATGGCTGCTGCATATGACTGGCTCATATAGCATTCCCAGCCATTGCACTGATAATGAAAAGCTTCTATCATGATGGCCACAGGACTCTCTACAACAGGGGTGTCAAACTCCATTTCATTGAGAGCCGGATTAGGATTGTTGTTGTCCTCTGGCGACTGGGGGGGGGAGGGGGGCGTGGCCAGGTTGGTTGCAGCGGACTTGGTGTGGCTGGGGGTGTGGCCAGCTTGACTTTGCTCATATGGGAGGTGCCTGTGGCCGCCAGGTGGGGTTGGGGAAGGAACCCAGTAGTATCCGGTGGATGGGGCGAGGGTGGAAGGATCGTCCCATGGGATGAGGTGAGGTGAGGCAGGGAGCAGGGCAGCTAAAGCCAGTGTGCCTTCAGCTGCTTTCGTTGCCACTTGGTTTCCCACCCACCCCCGCCAGGCTGGTCTGGTCTGGTGGGGGGGATTATCTTCCATCTTCTCCACTACAAACAGGGATTGACCATCCCCCAAGCCCCACTGCTGTCAAAGTAAATCCTGGGTGCTACACTGCAATGGACAGACGACAATCACAGCTTTTCTCTGAAGGAGGTGGAGGAGTGGGGAGAAGAAAGAGGGAAAGTGGCCAAGTGAGAAGTGCCCCACCAGCCAGGCACTGAAGTGCCATCACTGAGGCCAGAGAGAGAGAGAGAGAGATCCAATCCAACTTTTGTGTTTGTGTGTGAGAGAGAGAGAGGGAGAGGGAGGGAGAGAGAGAGAGAAAGAGAGAGAGAGGTTTGATCAGATTGTTCTCTTGCTCTCTCACCCCATCTCATGGCAGCAGCACTAACCACGGTGGCCTGCAGCTGATCTGTCCTCCACACACCCAACCAGCTCGCTTCGTTCTTCGCCACTTCTCCTTGCTCGCTGCCGTAACAGAGCAGGAGGATGAGCGATGCACTGATGCGGTGGCCACAAAGCAAGATGGGGGTGGTAGAAGATGAGATAAGGCAGTTGGGGCATGGAAGATGGAAGGAGGTGGTGGTGGGGTGGAGGACGAAGCAAGGCAGGGGGTGTGGAGCTGCCCCACCCACCCCACCCTGACTTACCTGAGGGCCCTTCAGCTAGGCCACACCCTCACCCCACCTACCCCCAGGGCAGCCACATCCCTTCACTAACCTGCTTTCCAGCTCCATTCTCTGGGGCTGTGTGCAGAGCAACAAAAGTAGTCTGTGGGCCTTTGGTTAAAAAAAAAAAAATAATAGTTCAGACCTTCCAAATTCTCATGAGAGGAAAAAAAAGGTCTCACATGGTTGGAAGGTATGAACTATTTTTTTTACTTTAGTCTCACAGACTACTTTTGTTGCCCTGCACGCAGTGGCGGAGAACTGGGTCTGCGTGCCTGTGCAGCCGCCGCCTCCTGTGCGTGCACATACCTGCCAGGATAGCATGGGCCGGGCTGAAGTGACACAGGCCGGCCCCTTAGAGTTTCCAGGATGGCCGTGCAGGCTGGATCTGACCTCATTGCAACTTGGATTCGGCCTGCGGGCCTTGAGTTTGACACCCCCCACTCTACAGGGATAAGTATGCTGGTGGGAAAAGGCCCTCCAACCCTACAAGTTTGCAGTTTGCAACAAGAAACCAAAAACATGCCAAAACAATCGATAGCAAGGTTGGTTCAGCCAGCATTTGAAACAAACCGTTATTAATTATTGCTTATTAACATAATTGCCCTTGTAGTCCAGATTGGTTGTCTTTTGGAATGCTTGCTTCTCCAACCTCTGCTGGGTAGATGGGGTGACAGGAATGACCAGAATTGCTGCAAGGGAGAGAGAGCTGGCCTGGCTTGACCCCTTCTCAAAGGAGCTGGCTCACCTTCCAACTTAATGGGCACAGAGCTTTTGAAACTGGGATAATCCTTTGCCAGGCACATAGCCCACTATCCCCACCTCTGAGTTCTGGTTCATTTAAACCCTCAGATTTGTGGCTTGGAGAGGCACAACAGCCCAACGGTTAAAGAAGCTGAGCTTGTCAGCTGGAAAACTGACAATCTGGGTTCAAGACCCAAGCACTACATGATGGGGGTGAGCTTCCATTCCTTGCCCCAGCTCCTGCCCACCTAACAGTTTGAAAGCATGTAAATGTGAGTAGATAAATAGGTACCACTTTGGTAGGAAAGTAACAGCATTCTGTTTGCCTTTGGTTATATAGCTATACTGGCCACATGGCCACAGAAATTGTCTTCGGACAAGGCCAAGAAATGGAGATGAGCACACACATACACACAATCAGAATTGACTGGACAGTGCAAACCTATATCTTTACCTTTATTTACAACTCAAAGCTGCTCTTGACTCTCTCCCCTGACTCTGTGTCTCCACCATCAGTTGCTTTGTTCCTGCCCAGAAAGAGAGGCCAAGAGCAGCTTGGCTGGCAGAAGGCCCAAGTAACCTGGGCTAAGCAGGGGGCCTTCCTTGGAAGAGGAGAGAGGGTCCGGGTGCAATCGCATAAGAAACTAAGGCCGTCCCAGTAGCTTTTCTTTTGGCTGCATCAGAGCAATCACTCAGCACAGGAGCATAGGTAGTCCTTGACTTACTAGCACAATTGAGCCCAAAATTTATCTTGCCAAGTGAAACAGTTGTTAAGTAAGTTCTGTCCCATCCTATGATCTTTCTTGCCACACTTACTAAATGAATCACTACAATTGTTAAGTTAGTAACATGGTTATTAAGAGAATCTGACTTTCTCATTGACTTTGCTTGTCAGAAGGTCACAAAAGTGATCACGTGACACCAGGACACTGCAGTCGTCATAAATATGAATACTTTCCAAGCATTTGAATTTGGATCACACGACCATCGGGATGCTGCAACGGTCATAAGTGTGAAAGATGGTCATAAGTTATTTTTTACAGTGCCGCTGTAACTTCAAACAGTCACTAAACAATCTGTTGTAAAGCGAGGACTACCTGTAATTGCAGAAGCATCCATTTGACTCTCTTGGCTCTCCAGCCATATTCCAGCTGTTCTAGCAGTCCAGAGCTTGTTTCCGGATTGAGTCTTTAGGGTTCCCAGCTTGAGTCATTCCATCCTGCCAGCATCCAAGTGATTGCAGGTGGAGAATCCGACAGAGGGCGGCATGGCATCCCATAGTTCTCTGAGTGGGAAATTCCCCCCATCAGGGAGTCCCTGTCCTGGCAACCCTCCTTTCAGCAAGGGCTTTTGAGGGCCTGAGACTCCTGCTCCCTCCGGTTTCAATCTGTCAGACCCTTGCGTGATGCTCAGGCTCAACTACACAGTTAATTGAGAGCAACATTAGCAACATTCACATATTGCAAAGTAGGGAAGTCACTGTACAAAATGGTTCCTAGCCTGTCAATCCTGGCCAGGAAAACTAGATACCATCAAATTAGGCAACTCCCATTGTAACGCTCCTGCTCTGTTCCCCCTTGAGGAGTCATTATTGGAGATCACAGATCAGGAGTTTGGAAATGCTCCTGGCCTGTGCCAGGATCCTCTTTGGCATTCACAGCCACCAAACCCCTTGATACCAAGTTCCAGAGCCCCAACCGTCCCTGAGGCCCCAGCTTCATGGAAGTGGCTGTTTTATCCCAGGCCCAAATGTATTTTGCAGACAAGACCTGCAGATTTAATTAGCAATTGAAATCCCACCATGATGCCTCCTCAAATGGCAGCCTCCAACCTCTCCCTTTCAGCAAGATGAAGGATGTCCAGCCCTGGTGAGCTTCTCAACTACAGGCACACTCTTCCCTGTCTGCCTTGGGACCCTTGCCTATTGCTGGGCTCCCCTGCCTGCTTCCCTGGACAAATCACTCTCTGCTTACACTGACAGGGCCCTTGGAAAGCTGAGGGAGGCTGAAAGGAGGGGCAGACAGGAGAGAACCAAGAGAGAAAGCAGCCACCCCACTGGCAGGTCTGCATGGACACAGGGGCTCCATTCACTCATTCGGCTGTGACAGATGCTCCGGGGCCACTATGGAAGAAAGTCACAAAGGTTGCAAGCTCACCTTGAAGAAGATCATGGTGGCTCCGTCCTTGACTGCTCCATATTCGATTTTGGTCTGCTTGGCCAAATCATCTGCGGAGCCAATGGGAGACTCCATCCTCTCCACCGTCAAGAAGGCAGCTAAGTTTGCCGTGTAGGAAGAGATGATTATGAGGGTGAAAAACCACCAAATTCCCCCGATGATCCGAGTGGACAGAGCTTTGGGCATCAGTTCGGAGCCTGGGAAAGAAGGAAGAAAGAGAGGTAAACAGTCACAGGCTGGACACCCCACCCCCAGGCCCATTTCTCAATCATGAGCTGCACCCCAATTACATCATGTCAACCTGAGCAACGCCTAAGAAAACCATCCTGCTGTTTCTGTTCTTTCCTTCTGCTGCTGGCAGAAATTCCCAGCCCATTCCTGCTGACCTTGGGCACAGCCAGTAATTTATGGGAAGCTGCAAATCAGAGTAATTAACTAAGCAGCTTTTATGTGATTTGAATAGCAAGCCATTTGTGAACTTTTATGTCTCTTTTGTTCAATCGTTTAAAATAAAAAGAAACTCCTTTTTTGTGGATTGCTTTTCAAACGGGCTTATCCAAGGATATTCTTCAAATATACAGGCTTTTTAAAAAATAAATAAACCCAAACCTCTGGGCAAGAAATAATTAGGGCTGTAAATAACAGCCAAGGGTCACAAACACCATTTAAAATGTGTTACAGGCCTACAGTGACTTTGTCCAAAGAGAGAAGGACATCCATGGATGGTTTTATCTCTTCTGCTCCTGATTCCAGGTGGAACCAGGTTTAAAAGGGGAGCCAATGGAGGAAACCCATCATCCGGAAGGCTGAAAATTAAGAGATGAAAAAGTGCACGTCTTCAAAGACATTGAAACCATATCTCCAATGTGCTTCAGTGCTGAAAAGTGACAGCAGTTATGAGGGGAAGAATATGCAAGATAGAGGTCTGAAAACCAGGGGGACCTATTGCCTTGCTGCTATCTAGTCTGCTCCATCCAAGGAGCCTCTTTCTGTGCCAGCTGGCCAGATTCCTGGTGAATCTCCTCAAGTCTACAATTTACAGACATGGAAAGACCTCCTGAGCCTTTCTTCTTAGTTCTAGGTTACTTCTCTCCTTGATTAGTTTCCATGCGCTGCTTCTTGTCCTTCCACCTACAAGTCTGAGGGATGTAGATCTGGCTTTTGTTCTCTTCAGGAAAGAGTCCTTGAGGCCCCCAGGTTCTACCCCCCCCCCC
>JANHFM010003466.1:0-10664 GCA_032468115.1 Grayia smithii | reverse complement strand
GGGGAGAGGGGAAGGGGGAGTTTTATATTGTAAAAATTTTATAAAACTTTTTCAATTAAAAAAAAATAGCCAAATATAAAAATGATCAAAAAGGACTAGATGGCCTATAAGGTCTCTTCCAACTCTGTTAATCTGTTAAACTAAGTTACCCACTTACAAAGAGAGATGTGTACAGTACATATGCACTTGATCGGTTGAGTACTTATTGGAAGGGAAGTCTAATCATGTCCCACCACACATCCATCCATTTCAGAAGGGAATCGAAGGTTCTGATGGTTGCAAGACCAGGTGATGCTCCTTAAACATACTCAAATAATATAAAATACAGAAGGCATCCAGAAAATAAAAATATAAAGTCATCCAAATTTGTGATCAGTGTTCAGGAGAAATGATGAACCTTTATGGAACCTTTATGAAAAGCAGTTGCTTTGCTCCCTCTGAATATAACAGATGCGGCCAGGAAGGGTGAAAGCTTCCAATAAAATGCTGTAAAGGGAGGCTGAAGGTCAGCCTCACAGGCTGCAAACTTCTAAAAGTGGTAACCATGGAATACCTTTGTTAGAAAAAATGAAAGCTTCATCAGTCTTTCCTTGTTCTTTAGTAGATAGTAAATGTTATGCTCTCTCTCAAAAAAAAAAAAAAAGGTAATGCAAACATCCCTTATTATAAAAAGATAACTCCAGTCTGGATTTGTTAGAGTAAAATGTGTTGCTGATGCCAGTAGCATCAAAACTGAAATTGACTCGAGATGCAACAGGGGCTGTTTGGGGTGATAATGCCAGATGCCCAACTCCAATACCTGGGTAAGTGTTCCTCCGCCCAGGGCCACCTTCCTTTGTAACTTTCCTAAACCCACATTCCAAAAGGGGCTCAAAACTATAGCATAAACCCTTGGGGAGATATCAAAACTACATACACATTGCACAATTATTGACATTCATGCAAAGTTGTATGTTAACACATTTGTCACCACCTGATGGAGACTAGGAGACCAACTCCACCATTTAAAAAAAGAAAAGTGTTCCATATTGCCTTGTCTAAGAGCAGCAGGATCAATGATTAACCCTTCCCCAATCTAATGCTTTTCAAGATGTTACTGGAAGACACTTTGAGGATTATTGTAACACCCCTCCCAACATGCCCAGCCAGGATAATGCCCATACTGGTTACAGGTGGTGGAACTAAATATACCAGTGATTTTTAGTATGTAAGCACCATCTCTGGTTATAAAAGATAAGCAAAGTTTGAACTGGTTAAATGTTTGGGTGGAAGACAAGCAGAAAAGTCCAAGATGTAAACTGAGAACTTTTTAAAAAAGGAAATTTCCAGAGAAAGGCCACCACAAAGAATTTCCATTTTGCTGCCAAGAAAACTATACAACCTGACCATGAAGAGATATAGGCATGTCCATGACATCACCGGGAGTAGACAGGTGGCTTTACCTTTTTCACACCTAGAGGGCACCAGGTTTTGAGAAAGCTAACCCTGATAATCAGCTTACTCCTTCATGGCCCTTTGTTGGGAGTGAGTTGGGGAAGGACTTACCATTGCTGTACAGAAGCTGCAATTTGTAGTGTGTCCCATTATTTGTTTTTTCATTGCCTTGCTCCTGAGAAGTAAAAGAAAGGAAAAATGTTTTGGGAAGAATCTGGGTTCACACATCACACTAAGCCCTTAATGGTGTTAGTCTAATGATTTAGTGAATAAGGTGAGTTGCCACTACTATAAACCTTGTCTTATAAATCACAATGGCTAGCTTGGCACAACACATTGAACCAGATCTAAACAAGCTACTTTATAGTTACTAGGATGTGTGAATCCAGCTAGTGAGTTTCCAGAAATAAGCTCAGTTCATCAGTCCTTGCAGCCACAGAATTATCAGCAGCATCCCCATCTTTCCTATTGCTTGTTCAGAAGTCCCAATAACTGTGTTTGTCGATGCTTATCCCTGCACAACTGAATTCTGGTTTATTCAATTAATCCAATTTTCTCACCTCCCCCAACATGCTGAATTATAAACTGGACATACCACACACGAGTTGGAGGTTTAATGTGAGCCATAAATCGCAGCCTCTAAGCTCAATAGAAGCTTAGTAACATGGCAACTTGGGTTTAAGGAAATTCCTTTTTAAGGCTAGTTAACTCATGCAAATGGATAGAGTTTGCTGAAAAGCTGGCTCTATTGGGCTCCTTGGGCCCTGCTCCCAAACAGTCCTACATAACATTGTCCCAATTTAAGACACACAGGAGTGAGAATTCCTGAACAGGAAGCAGATTTTTCCAACTAGTGTTACATTTTACTGCCAATAGCTTTTCCCCAAGGGCTGCATATGCCAGAGCTTCATGCGAATACCCATGTAAGAGGAGATATTTTGTGGTTTGGGTCCTACTAAAATGACCAGAAAGGGAAAGGACAGCCTGTTGAGTTAGTTCGTTTTCCTTCTGAAACTTTTCACAACTGGACACAATCTTTCAGAGCAAAGCAGTGTCTGTTTAAAGAAAAATATCCAAGGAAATGGGGGGGGGGGACTGAAAATAGGGCAGTTAAACTTCATTCTGTCGGGACTCCCGATTAAGTCATACTGGTAAATGTCGGTTTAAAAACTAACAGCTACCTGAAGTGCAAAGCCCATAGAGGGGAAAGCCGCAAATCTCCAAAAGTACATTCTGACCAGTTGCGTTGCCCCTTCCCTATCCCCAAAACAAAGAGAAGCTAAGTCGAGACTACAGTCCTAAATTTTCCCCTGTTCTTTCGGACAAGACCTGTCCCTGCATTGTAAGGACGTAGAAGATGTAGGGAGGGACAACCTGGGCTTATGCCTGAAATGAACAAGGCCCGCCTTGAAGTGCGGGTGAAATTGACTAGCGCTCCAGCTGTGCTCTCAACCTGTGGCTCAACAGGGGAGGAAGTTCTCCTTTTAGTTGGAAATCAAACTCAGCTGCTCTCCCATCCATTCGCATTCGGGCAGGTCCAGATTCGCGCGGAATCCCGTCCTAGCCGGGGAATGACGCAGGAGTAGCTTTTAAACTCGAGACTAAAACTGAGCGAACCGGGCCGAATCATTAGTTTGGCAAAGGAAACCCAGGAAGAAGGAAAATGAGAATTATTATTCGGGAGCGCAGCTTCCTAGGATCAATTTAGAAAAAGAAAGGAAGAAGCTGCCTGGATGCCATTGTAATTTTGGGAAAGATCTTTCTTCGTTTGTTTTTTGCTCGCTACGGATCGCGTTACACTGATAGCGGCAAGAAAGGCAGAGTAAGGCGGGTTGGACTGAGGCAAGCAAAAGGACAACAGAAGGCCGGGGGAAAATAGACCCTTACTTTGTCGTTTTCCACGAAGTCCACGAAGGCCGTCCGCTCGATTTCCACGGGCTGACCCTGGCGGTCGTAGAGAGCCAAGACGAAGTGGAAAAAGTTGGATTTCCTCAAGTTGGAGGGAGGCTGTTTTTCAAAGTGGGCTCGAGACAAAGCCACGCCGCTGGGGGAGGAAGGAGAGGGCAGCCGGGGTTAAAAAGGCAGAACGAGAGAAAGAACCAGCGCGGCCCGCAGCCAGCCCGTCCCCTCGCCTTCGGTCGCGGTACCGCCCAAAGCCACGCGTGGACAAGGGCAGCTGCCTCTGCTACGCAAAAGAGGTTCATTCGAACGGTTCAAGCACAACTTACCTGCGCTAAATTACCCCGAGGCAGGAACTTTCCCACGCACCCCCTTTGGATTAAGCCTGTTTGGGATTAGCCGGTGCGGGAATTTAGCCAGCTGTGGCCGAGGAAACTACCTTTCCTGGGTTAGGGAATCGTGTGAACCCAGCCAAGGCGCTCTGATAAATCATACCTTGGCTTGGCGAGAGCACAGCCCATGGATGTCTTTTTCAATAAGGATTGGGGTTGCAGTCGCCTTAAGTTTTGACCGGCCAGTCGCCTCACCGGGTAAACCATGACTGAGTTCACACAGCACGCAAAGCCGGATCCTAATCCTATCGGGTTTTCCGCGTTCTCTAAAAAGCCAGTCATTTTATGTTTGGGGCCGTGGCTTGGGTGTA
The DNA here is from genome assembly GCA_032468115.1 of Grayia smithii. NCBI lineage: Eukaryota > Metazoa > Chordata > Lepidosauria > Squamata > Grayiidae > Grayia > Grayia smithii. The sequence goes on along the minus strand of JANHFM010003466.1, from coordinate 6,628 downwards.
AAAAAAAGTTTCCGGAGAGGAGAATCCGTTTTGTTACACTCAGTTCACACAATATGCCAAGCCTTAAACACGCGTTTTAGCCAACAAATGTCAGATGGCTAAATTGTCGGATAAACTGAATCATAAACCATGTTTTAGAAACCGAAGTAACCATCCTACACTCCGCCGCCCCCAAACCATCCCTCGAACCATTTTAGGATTTAGTCCGACGTGTGAACCCGGCCGCCGACAGAGAAAGAGAGAGAGCTGATTCTGCGCAAGGCATTGTCCTTGCTTAACGCCTTTCTCACCCCGTTTTCTGCAAACTGAAACTTCGTCTGCTCCGTGGGTTCTTGACGGTGGCTAACTTTCTAAGTTGCCCCGGGTCTGAATAAACCACGGCCTCATTCTTTGACCCAGGTTTTGAGGCTGAAACAGCAAACCACAAACTATCCATGCATTAGATTAAATCAACGTTCAGACGGCTAATTTGCGGGTTGAGTTTATCCAGTGAATATTCACTTTATTAACCAATTTTCCCCAGCCGTCCTCCCATCTCCATCACCCACTTCATCCGGGCGTGGGGGGTGGGGGAGGGGGGGCGAGGAAGGTACTCAACCCTCGAATCGTTTATAAGAGAACAAGCGAAAAGATGAAGAAAAGGCGCAGGACAAGGGAGGAGAGATAGAATAAGAGGTTCACCTGCTGAATTTCCCGTTTTCTCCAAAATAATTTTATCACGGGGGGATTTTCTCCCCCTTCCCGCAGTTATGAAACCCAAATTGCGAACTTTTCAGTTCTATATACCGGCACTCGAGCCCTAGGCAGAACCAACAAGGCTTACTTGTGAGTAGACCCGGATAACCGTTTTACTGCTCCTACGCACCAAACGGAATCGCTTCCTTCTCCGATCACGCAGCCATCGATTATTAAACAACAATCGGGGCGAAAGCAGCTTGAAGAGACAAGTTGTATTGTCCCTTCAAGTATTTCACGACGCTTCATATCCCCTCCTGCACCACCATAAAAAAAAAAATCTGTTTTTAGATCCTCTCCAGTACTCCACCGTAATCCAACCGGCAAGTTATTGCTAAAATTAGCAAAACTGGAAAAGTGGAATTCGGGGAAGATTCTCTCGCTTTCCTTTCTAACACATCAAAGATTATCTCGAAAAACTCAGGTGAGCTTTTGTTGTTTTCGTAGAAAACCACAATATTTTGCGCTGCTGGGCTTACACAGGAAATAAGCCCCCTGGATATCAGTTGAAGCCGCTTTCGAACGAAGCTAACGTTAACCCTCACGCTGCCTGCATTCACACAGCCTACTGAACCACAAAGAAGCGGGACGTGTTTTAGCTGAGCTATTGTAGTAAACCCACCGAAGTACATAGTTTAGGATTCCGCCCAAGCAGGAAAACAAATTAGTTTTAATAAACGGTACTTGAGTGAACTACGGGTAAAAGAGTCGTGGGGAATACAACGCCAAGGTAGCATTTCTCAGACTGATCCAGCTCTTTACGCTGATGATGCGGGCGGACCAGCAATCTTAAAAGGGCGGACAAAGAGATTGCGCTGTTCTCGGAGTCTAATTCGGATCAATGACGGATGATCAATAGCGGTAGGGGGGCCTCTCTTCTCCATATGGTCACCAACGGTTAGTGCGCATTGATTGGGGGAGGAGAGAGAGTAGGGGGCTGCACTGGATCGGAAAGTTTATGGATTGTTCACCTAAACACAAGACATAATCGATCATTTTTTTAAAAAAATCCTTCCTGGAGCCGCGAGCTCGCTCTCTATTTTCCCCCACAAGAAAAGCTCTGGGGTTTCAAAGAGGGGTTATTCCAAATATTTGGACTGGGCAATAAGACGATCCACTTGCTCTGGAGAAGTTCCACACCGGATTCGAAGGAGGTCGCTTGGAAATCAGCGCATCTTCCCCACGAGGGAGTCGGAAAACCGTTCGATCCGGCGTCAAGCTGGCCCGGAAATCACCCTGGAGCGAGTTTATTCCAAGTCCAGCTTCTTTTGGGACTTGGACTAACAGCCACTGGCGCTTCAACCGACTGCGCTGCTTTGCCTGTTTACTCGAGAGTGAAGCTCCCGAGGATTTGGAGAAGCTGGTGCCAAAGTTGCTTTCGTACAAGATCGCAGCCTTGCCTTGCCCTTTCCCGGTTCTTATCTTTCTTTGCGCCCATCCTACGAACGTACTCTAAAACCCCCGAAGGAAATTTTACTAGCTTCAGCCAAGAGATTTTGGGGCAAGGCTTGAAAAGGCTTCTACTTGCTGTAGAAGTAAATCCCGCCACATTTAAAGGAGTTAAAATCATTTTATGTACGTTTGTCAAGCTAAGGGGTTTTTAGGATTCATGTAGGATGCAACAATCAGAGCAGAAGTTTTGTGTTCGAGTTCAGTAAAGTAACCAGGTTTGAATTGGCATGGATAGATCCATCTCACCGTTTGGGAATAAACTTGGCTCGATTAAATGGGATCTGTTTCTCAATATTGCATCTTGATTTAAACTTACAAACGGCTCAGAAGTGAAGCCTTACCCGAAACTCACTTTTACTCATATCGAAACTCAGAAGAGGAAAAAACTATTTTCTGCTAGATTGTTGCTGTGAATTTCACCTCCCAAAAATTGGGTCCGGCAAAAGTGGTTTTAGGATCGGAAGAGCGACTCTTCCCTGACACCACCACACACACACACACCCGGCCCACCCCATCTCAAAGGATCAGAAGATCAACTTTCCAAGTTAATCTGTTTAGGGCCAGGGACTAATTTGGGAAACATTCGGTTTAAAATTGTTCTTGAACAGTCTTTGCATCCCTTTTAAATGAGGAACATTTTATAAGGGACTGTAAAATTCCCTTGAGGGGGGTCATCTAAAATCACCTTCCTTGGCAGCTAACAGAGAGAATCGAGACAAATTTTATTTCTGGAGGAGAAACAAACAAACAAACGAAGTGTACAAGCCAGCTTCGGACAGGCGTGGAGCCAGAGCAGTACAAAATCCCGCTTTTTAAGAACGGTGTTAATGCATGAACACTCACCCACCGAGAGATTCCACGAGAGTTTGGGGATCTTTTATTTTCCTCCGGAGACTTGAGAGCTGCTGCTGTATGGTTATTATGGCCCCAGGTGGGAAGGAGGAAGACCTGCCCGAAGGTTTGAGACTCCTCATACACGAGAGAGACCCCAGTACCCCCGGCTAAAGTCGACCCTGCCTTTGCTTCTCCGAAGGGAGAACTTTACATACCTCAAGAGAGGAAGGAAAGGACTTGTATCTACTCCCTTGAAGAATAGACCCAGATCAAACCTGGCCTGGCCTGGCCTGGCCTTGGCATCCAAGCGAAACCTTTTTGCTTCAGCTCATCTTTGCGCCTCGGAGAGGAGAGGGGAGTTTTACCGACCCTTTCTCGGCGTGCAATTGCCGCTGCATCTGACGCAAAACGGTTTCCTCTGCTTTCCAACCTCCCGGGCGCTCCAGTGACCCCCGAGGAGGCCAAGGGTAGATTTGCAAGGCTCGTGGGGGGGGGCGGGGGGGAAAGTTCCCCAGTCCCGGCTGTTGCCGTCCTGCTGAAGCCCCTCTCCGCGGACTCCAAAGGTTTTTACTCCGGGGTAGGACTTTATTTTCACGGGCGGCGGTCAAAGGTAAAGCGAGTTGGGGGCTCAGGAATAAGCAGAGGGCTCGGTTTCCGTCGGCTGTTGTGGTTTTGGTTCTTTGTGGCGTGTTTGGTTCCCAGCGGCGGCAATTCGAGGGGTTCGGAGCTAGAGAGCTCACGGTTTCAGGAGCGATGGAGTTTTTTGAGGGCAATGGGTCCCTTGCCAGTCCCTCCTCACTAACTCCGGCTGGCTGCAAACTTTGAGGCTTCATTCAAACTTCTTCCGCAGATCCCGCTCTGATTCTCTTCCTGTCACCCTTTAGAAGGGAATCTCCCCTCGCAGAGCAAAAGGCGCCTGCTTTTAATCCGTGGGGAAGGATCGCGCGGGCGCTTTTTGCCTCACCGGGAGAAGCCGGAGGTTGGCTGCGAAGGTCGATCCTCGAATGCAGGAAGTCCCTGAACTCAGCAAGCGTCGCTTCCCATTTTAAAGCCGAGAAGCCAGCCTGGGTGGAGAGCAGGCCTGGGAGAATAAAAGCCGTGCAGAAGCGGACGTTTCCTGGAGTGCCTGCTTTCAGATGCCAGCTCCGTCTCAGTGGCCCAATTCACACAACACAGGAAACTCTCAAGTGTGCTTTTGTTTGCTTTTGACTCGTGGTATTCCGTGAAGCCCGCCAGTTCGGAAAGTCGCGCGATCTGAGAATCCAGGCAGTGTTGGTTGATTTTAGGAAGCAGGGTGGATTAAGCGGTGTCTTGGCTGTGCTGTGTGAATTCAGTCTATGGATCCGGCCCGCATCCGCTTGGCTTCCCTTTAGTCACTCACCCAGGCCAAGTTACTCAGCTTCCAGGCACTTAACACTCTAAAACCGGTGTGGCCTTCTAAGTCAAGAAGTGCAGAGATGACCCCGATCTTGCATGACTCTGATATCAAGCTCCATTAACTGGGTTTCCCTAGCCTAGCCCTCGCTCGAAAGGGCCCCGTTGAGTTCACTCGTTTAGCACGATCTTTTCAACCGAGTTTCATTTGAACTCCAGATCCAAGCATAACCGCCCTTCTCACAGCCATGGTTTGGATAACACAGTATTAGTGAATAAACCACCGTTGGCTGGTGTTCGCCAACCATTCTAGCCACCCACCACACTTGTCACGCCTCAAGTTGAGTTCACTCAAGTTCACTCAATCCGCTAACCAAATCAATCACAGACGGGTTAAACGGGTCGTGTGAAGTAGGCCTGAATGTCATTTGCGGTTCAGCACCAAGTCCATCAAAAGCGTCCTTTCTCAAGAGGCAACTGCCCAACTTTGGATCGGGTTAGAATTAGCGCGCGCTGATCAGACGGTGAGGATGGCGTGCAACCTCTATCCCTCAAATATTAGATCCTGAAATAAAGAGGGTAAATCGGGTCTCGGTTCTTTGCATGCTTTTCCAGATGTTTTCCAGATGTTCAGTGCCAAGATTTTTAAAGGCTGGTGTGAAAATACCAATTCAATTTGGAAGTTCGTAACTTCTGGTGGAGCACGTTCTAATGAAGATCAGGCGATCAGCCGTGGAGGCTACCACTATCCTATCCTGGAGATGTTTGCCCTAGAAAATGAGGATCGCTGACGGGATGGCCCGACTTTCTTAAGAGAAAGAGCTGGGCAGCATCATTCTAGGACCGTTCCCTCCGAAGTAAATCTGACGCCAGGCATCAGCTCCTAAAAGAGCCGACGCCGCCTGGGTCGTCTCCAGACCTGGTGGAGAGTTCAGGATGCTGAATTCTCTGAAAAACGGGCCTCTTCGTTTCCTCTGGGCGCAGTGCCGTTCCCTGCCTACTGAAAAGTAAACCCCAATTAGCCAAGAAGACTTCCTTCCAAGTTGACTAGGCCAACAGAACCCCCTATTCCTAGCAACTGGGTTTGCGCCAGGTCCTTCTTTCCTAAGGGTGCGAAGATCTTCCCAGCCCCAGTGAACGCGTGCAAGGAAACAAACCAACCAACCAAGGAAGAGATCGGCCTGGGATCGACCAACTAAAGGATGGCCAGAGGAGCAAAGAGGGCGACGGCACACACACACACACACACCCAAGAAGCCCAAGCAGGAAGCGGGGAGTCAGCTGCAAACTACAAGATTTGATCTACTTTACCTTTGAGCGGCGACGTTAGCATCCACCACGCCAACGTTCCTGACCCAGGACCGGACCGGATCCATCTCCGACCCCAGCACCTTGTCTTTCAGGATCGGCCCTCTTCCTAACGTATCTTGGATCCCAAACATTTAAAAAAACAATTGAAAAGTTTAATTCCAAAACCCAAACTCTAGGCTCTCTTTCCGATGGGACCAAAACTTCCAAGCCAGCAACCCCACGCACCGCTTCTTCTCCCGAGCCAAGAGCAGCCTCAGCGAACCGCCTCGCCTTTCGGGACGACTTGGAGGTTCTTGGAGGGATTGGGGTTCCCTCCGGGGCCTTTAGAAGCAAAACAAAAGCGAGCCTTTAAACAAGATAGCGGAGCAGCAGCGGGGGGGTGGGGGTGGGAGTGAAGCGGGGGGGGGAGCGTTGCTTTGCGCCCGTCTTTCGCTGTTTGCAAGCCTGAAGTGGCGGCGCGGATCTCTCAGCCTCTTCCGAGGCGGCGAATCATCTTCTCTGCAGCCGCTGCCGGAGGGAGAGAGCGGAGCAAAGAGTCCGCATTGCCAGCCGAGGTCCTTTTTTCCCCGAGAGCGCCGGTCACCTGCTCGCCGGGGAGACACGAGAGTCGGCTGCACGGCTGCCGAATCCACGAGGAGAGAGAGAGGGCGAGAGGGAGGGAGAGAGAGAGAGAGAGAGAGCCGGGCAGGAGCGCAAAAGTGGGAGGAGGCGGGGCTGGGGAAGAACGCGAAGGGAGGGGGGGAGAGAGAGAGAGAGGGAGGGAGGGAGAAGCAGGGTCAATGGCAAAAGGCAGGGAGGCGAAGCGCTGCCAAAGAAACGCTGAGGACACCCGCTCGCTTTCCCCCCCTCCCCCCCCCCCCGCAGCCAGTTCACCATGAATGGGTTACGGCGAGGGGAGCGAACGTCCTAGGGAAAGGGGCGG
>JANHFM010003465.1:163261-174229 GCA_032468115.1 Grayia smithii | reverse complement strand
CTGATGTAGTTAGTTTTAATACTGTTTTAATAGTTTTTATTGTATTTTATATTGGGGTTTTATTGGGGTAGTGTAATCGATCGCATTTATTTTTAATTCCTTTTAAACTATTGTTATGTTTTTATTCTGTTAGCCGCCCCGAGTCCTTCGGGAGAGGGGGCGGCATATAAATGCAACAAATAAATAAATTAGTATTTTCATTGAGGTGTTTCTCGTTCCAGCAATTCTTACTGTCTCTCTTCTATGCTTGTTTAACACAGAGAGAACTGCTTCCTCCATCGAAACTGAATGGACAAGACATGGCATTATATCTATATACATCAGTAGGGTTTGAAATAGATTTTTTTGAAGGGGGAAATTATTTTCTAAAAAAATATTTTAAGCAAAAAAAGTAATTAGAAAATTACTTAGAAAATGTTAAATACAGATAGTCCTCAACTTATTATCACAACTGAGCCCAAAATTTATCTTGTTAAGTGAGACATTTGTTAAGTGAGTTTTGTCCCATTTTACAATTTTTCTTCCCATGACTTTACTTGTAAGAAGGTCGCAAAAGGGGATCACATGACCCCAGGTTCAGTTGAAGTCCAGGGCACTTCAAACATCAGAAATATGAGTCAGTTAACCAAGAGTCTGATTTTTGAACATGTGTCCATGAGGATGCTGCAATGGTCGTAAGTGTGAAAACAATCATGTCACTTTTTTCAGTGATGTTGTAACTTTGAACGGTCACTAAATGAACTGTTATAAGTCAAGGATTACTTGTACTGGTTTTTCTTCAGCTAGTTAGCTTCTCAAGACAAACAATAGAGAGAAATATAGCCTCCATATGCAACTCTTTTAGAAAACTCTTTGAAAAGTTTCAGTAGCAAGGCTGTATTAACACAAATATATACTAGACAAAAACAGAGGATGATGGATCTACTTTTGGTTTTGATCCTCATTTGGAGGATATTCTTTCAGAGTCCTAATTCCAACATACTTCATCTCAGGGAAGTAGATTATAAAGCAGGGGTCCTCAAACTATGGCCTGAGGGCCAAATACAGCCTGCCGAAGCCATTAATCTGGCCCATGCAGGAACACAAAGCTGCCCCACCCACATCGCCCCACCTACCCACTGGCCCACACCCACCTTTTGGAGGCTGAGGAGGCCAAAAACGGGATACACGGAAGCCTCAGGAAGCCACAAATGGGCCCATTTTTGGGCAGCAGAGTGATACTGGAGGCCAAGGCCAAACATGGTATGTGCAGAGGCCTCAGATGGCCAAAAACAGACCCATTTTTGGCCTCCCAAGATGAGGGGGGGGGGCAGAGGGAGAGAGAGAAACAGAAGTCCCCCACACACCAAGGCAGCCACATCCACTAACCTGCTTTCCACCCCCAGGAGCATAACAAATTAAAGTTTAATTTGTGGGTATTGTTTAATGGATTGCTAAATTGGCCACACCCATCCAGTCACATGACCACCTAGCCATGCCCACCCAGCCAGTCCGGCCCTCCAACAGTCTGAGACAGTGAATTGGCACCATTTAAAAAGTTTGAGGAGCTCTGCCATAAAGCTTTGCTCATAAAAAGGATTATTAATTGTCACATATTACAAACTGCATATATATGCTCTATGGCTGTGATGGTGAACCTATGGAACGTGTGCTGTAAGTGACATGCAGAGCCATCTCTCCAGGCACGTGAGCCGTCGTCTGTTGCTCTTCCAGGTTCTGGCGTGCCGGCCAGCTGGTATTCATGCACACGGGAACGCTGGAAACCGGAAGAGCAGCCACCCGGTGTACATGCATGTGCCGGGAAGATGATCTTCCTTTTTTAGGTCCGCATGCTGCTCTTACGGTTTCTGGCACATGCATGGGCACTGGCCAGCTGGTCTTTGCGCGCACATGCAAGCCAGAAACCAGAAGACCAGGTGGCCAGTGTGTATGTGCACACCGGAAACCGGAAGAGCATCTTTCTGGTGTGCATCTTCTGGTTTCTGGCACGCACGCACCAACACTGCTCCTTGGAATATAATATTAAATGTATGAACAGCTTCAGATGTGTTTAGAAACAAAAAAAAACTTAAGGGAAATATATAAATTAAGGTTAAAAATATACTTGCTTGCAGGGATCTGTAAAAATCCTAGGATCATTGACACAGAAACAAAACAAAACAGGCTCACACAGGAAGGGTTTTTCATAGAAGGCAGGAAATTTTGTTTTAGCCTGCCTTTATTACTTTATAAATAACTCAAGGTAGTGAACATACATAATACTCTTTCCTCTTCCTATTTTCCCACAACAACAACCCCCTAACGTGAATTGAACTGAGACAGTGACTGCCCAGTCATCCAAGCCAGCTTTCATACTTGAGGCAGGACTTGAATGCAGAGTTTACTTGTTACTTGTGGTGCCCAAACCACTAGACCAGAGGTGTCAAACTTGATTTCATTGAGGGCCACCTCAGAATTGTGTTTGACCACAGGGGGCTGGGATGGGAATGGCCAACTTGACATCACACGTGTGTGATGTCATCACATGGGCTTGACATCACATGGGTTCCTGAACACTGTTTTCAGCTGCAATGGCCTCCTGCAACCCTCTGCCAGCGAAAGTGGTTTTCGCTGGCAGAGGCGCTATTTTTCTGGCAGAGGGACCACTGGCCAGTCATTTACTGTTTCTAGGGCAGCCCCGTGGGCCAGATCTAAGCACCCCGCAGGCCGAATCCGGCCCCCAGGCCTTGAATTTGACACCCCTGTACTAGACCAAACTGGCTCCTTTAACAGATTTATAACATTTTTTTTTTTAAGTATTTTTTTTTTTACAAAGTTAATAGATCTTTAGTGAGCTGGAAGTCCTTATCCATAAATAACAATTGTGACTATATTAGATTAAGTTCTTGAATACAGAAATGTAAAAGGTCTCATTTTTTTAAATAAACTTGTGCTGCAATCTCTTTTGTTCAGTCTTGCATGGTGAAACACACCATACCTTATGAAAAATGTCTACCAGATCTATCCTTGTAATGGTGTTTGACTTTGGATTTACATTCTTTCCGTACTGGAGAATATAGCTTTGATTATTTGCCTACTTTCAGAAGTTGTAAAATTTTGCCTGAATTGTTATAGTGACTATTATCTTATCACTTGAGAATAGGACATGGACAAGCTAGGGAGAAATGGATATACAGTATATGTCTCTCTCTCTTTTTTTTTTAAACATACAGGGTGATCAACCTTTATTTGGAAGATTTTACAAATACCTACATCCCCGCAGGTAACTGAGTGCTTTCCACTGATCTATTTTCTCATTCTATTGCATATTGTTCCAGTACATGGGAGGTTATGGCATCATAATGGACACTACTTTTTCTGAGGCTGTACAAAAACCAAAGTACACTATTAGGTAATGAATCAATATGTGTGGCTGATGGCTAAGGGATATCAAAGTCCCTGTAGCTTGAGAAATGGCCCTAAACCCTCACCAAACTATACACTTCTAAGTACAGATTTGATAGTGGAATATTTTCCATTTTACAGTTGATGCACTCTCCATCTCCCTATAAAAGGAAGACAAACAGCTAAATTACTCAATAGAATTTTACATCTACTGTAATAATAGAACCCATCAGATTGTAAGAAATGAATGGAAGCATGGAGCTGTCCAGGACATAATCATGACTAAAGAAAATGCCCATTTCATAAATAAATGTTACACAATAGTTTTCAGAAGGGAAGAGAGAACATTACGTTTATGGCCAGGACAGCTTCCAGTATAAAATGTAGTAAAACAAAAATAAGTGAATACTATGGTTATCCAGCTGCCTTCCTACTTTAATGATTTGTGCTGATGACATCAGAGTAATAAAGCTGGTTTTAGCAGCATGTTATCATTTGTGATGTCTGACATAACCTAAGCATTTCTTTGTAAACATGTCTTAAAATAACTATCAGAAACTAACCATGTGAATTGTTTCACTTATAGCTTATTGCTGTGTTAAATAATCTTCTGAAACCTACTGCAAATCAAATAATGAGTTAATATAAAATGACAACTTATCATGAGAATAATATGACTGTTTGTACTTACCATGCATTATATTGAATGTTTTGTATGTGTGTGTGTTCTTTACTACCGTACTAGTAAAAATAAAACAGGGAAACAAAAATGCAAATATCAATATGTTTAGGGCAGGAATATGGAATAGTGTCTGATTTGGAGACTACACCCAGCCTCCTATTAGTCCTAGAGAGCTTTATAGCTTTATAGAGAAAAGAGAAAGGAGACTCATCCCCTGAAATCATCCAATTAAGAACCATTGTTACCTCTATGTCACTGCATTGAGAAAAATGTCTCAGAACAGAGTGAGTGAGAAGACTTTTTAATTAGGGAAAATGCAGCTCATTTGGTTTATTTTTGGGGCTAATTTTTCTGTCTTTAAGGAAATTTGTATGAATTGAAAGCAAGAATTGACAGCCATGAAGAATTTAACTTCTTCCAAAGTGGGGTCAGCACAGGGGCCAATGGTAGAATCTTCCCTCATCCTTTCAAATATTCTTAGTAAAGTGGTACTAAGAACTTATTGTATTTCTTTATATCAACATATAAAGAATCTTCACATAACGTAACAAGAGATATCAACTTCATCCCAGGGATGATAGTTTTTTATTCTTGTTCCAAAAAATGATCTGAATTACAGATTCCACAATTACATGAATTATTTATATATTCTGAAACACTTTTTTTTAAAAAAAAACATGTTTTTAATTTTACATTTGGCATATGTGAAGTTTTCTGTATATTTCTATGCTCCAAGAAAACACTGTATTTAAATTTATGTTTATATGCATGCTGTAGGCTGGAAACTGGGTGAAGTTTGGGTATGCACCATTCAACTCTTTTGATGGGAAAAAGGAGATTGGGAAAACCCTCACTGACTCTGTTTTAATTTGGGATTCTGTTAAAAAGTAAACAGAAATATACGGTTAAAACTTAACTGTGAAAAAAAAATGCAAAATAAAACACTAGTCAACTCTGGCACTTTTGTAAGGTTAGTGCTTTGATGGGAAATGCTAAAGATGTAGACTGGAGTGGAGGGAAGTGGGGACTGCATGTACTTGAAAACACGCCCTGTTTTTGTGCTAGGTTAGTGCCAATAAAAGAACATGAACATACCCATGTAGTGCAGTGGTGGGTTGTTCCCGGTTCGGTCCGGTTCGCGCAAATAGGTAGCGGTGATGCCATGACGTCACCGAACCGGTTCGCAGCGTCCCGGACCCGGGCCCACCCGCACGCTCAAACTCACCTTTTTTTTCTGAAAACCCAGGAATTAGTGTTCTGCGCATGCGCAGAGCGCTTTTTCGGCGATGTTTTTTCAGATTTTTTTTTTGCGCATGCGTGATAGTGCACTTTAGGCGTGCACGTATGCGAAGCACGCGCATGCAAAAATTGCGCATGTGCGCGTGCACGAAGAGAACCAGTAGTAAAGGTAGGTAGAACCCACCCCTGATGCAGTGTCCAGGAGTTAAGCTTGACTCAGAGGCGAATTTAAACAAAATGCAGGAAATAATGTATGACAATAAACCATGGCAGCATAAGTGGAACTAATATTTTAGACCATATGAATATAATAGTTTGCTAATTAGGGGCAGATAGTCTGTTTTGACAGATTACTCTAAAAAACCTGTATGATCAGCAACATATTATTCTTATCACAGCAATCTCATACTTTATACTGTAGATCAGAGGTGTCAAACTGGCAGTCCATGGGCCAGATGCATCATGCGCAGTCCACACCCACCCCAGCTCCACAAATGAGGAAAATGTTGTGAAATGTCACATGATGGCAATGTGACATGGCAAGTTTGACACCCGTGCTGTAGATGAATTTGTTATTATTACAGTGGGAGACTAAGAATATATGAAACCTTGCTGCCTGCTCTGAGATAATATATCTATTCTTAATTGTTTTCAGTTCTGTTCTCATGAGAATCCCAGGCTTTTGCCACGGCCTTATAAGGCATCAGCATTTGCTTTATTTCCTCTTTTACCCCTTATATATTGATTAGCAATAACATCTTGTCATTTATCTTTGATTTTATTGCTATAGCCCTACTCTAAAGGTAAAGAAACATAGTTATGCAGTCATTGAAAAACTACCCATGGGAGACAAAGCTTGTTAATATTATTGTCCAAGGTGAAGCTCAGACAGTTGCTAAGCAATGTTTAGATTTAATATCAAGAAATCCACCTTAGTTACATACTAATTAATGCTGGGAGGTTATAATAATAGATTATAGATATACAGATATACAGATAAAAAGAAAGAGGAGAAAGAGATTTCAAAATTTGAAATCCTATATAAGGACAGCTATTTTGATGTAGATGTACCACAAGGCAGTTTAATTAAACTTCTTTGCTTTAATTAAAATTAATGCAAATGTTATTACTTCAGAAGTACATAACTGCATTATCAAAAATATCTAAGAATTAGACTATTTTTGATGCTTAGGTCTTATTCATTCATGGAAACTAGAAGCTGAATAACATCCTTTTTTCCTAGCTATTTCTCCTATTATCTTACCATAAGAGCCTGAACATCATATATGTTATTATATTGCTTAAGAATTGGAAATAGTACAGTGTTGTACCTGGTTTAATTGTTCCGTTCCAATGAAAAAGTATATGAGTTACATTGCTTTATACACAGAAAGAGATTAGGAATCAGAAGTGTTTTGGAAGAAGCAAAGGAATGAATGCTAATTAGAATAATATTGGCAAATTCCCTTGACTCCTTAAGTTTTTAGCTACTGGAATAGTAAGGCTTGCATTCAATAGATTTTAAGTAATTTGAAAAGGCATTAAGAAATCAACAATCATAATGGTGAGAAGTACAAAAGCATAGCTTACAGTACTCAACCCTTAAAACAAATTCAACACAAGGCGTTATATTCTGCAGTTGTTTTTGCCATATGCAGGAATGCACAAGACCACAAGGGAAGAACCAACATCTCATTCATCCCACATCCACCAATCATTCTCCATAAATTGCCATTTCCTGATTTACTTCCTTTTCTTAACCACTTTTAGGGTATTCATGTCTATAATATTTCATTAAATATATCATAGAAAGCATTTTAGAGAACTATTGATAGGTAGAGAATATACTAAACTACCTTAGCCATGAATTTCATTGTATGAATATCTATGGATATTCTCATTCATCTAGGTCATTTATTGTATGAGGGGTTTTTATATGGTTTTTAACATTTTTCACTCTTTCTATATTGTATTGATTTGACTTTTTATACTATTTTTTATTGTCTATGAGGCGCCTAGAGCCACACATTGAGATTAGTGACTATATAAATTTAAAAAATAAGTAACTAAATAAAAATAAATAAATGAATAAATAAATGAATAAATAAATAAATAAATAAATAAATAAATAAATAAATAAACAAAGCATGCCTTTCTATTCATCCTTGGTTGTTTGTTTTGGTTTTTTTTTTGCTTACCACACATTTTCCATACTGTAGTTCCATCACACTAAGCTTTGTACTTCCATCATAATGTTTAGCATCATACCCTTATTTTTAAGCTCTTAAGGCAGCAGTCTCCAACCTTTCCAACTTTGCAGACTGTCGGGGGGGGGGAGGAAGGGATGGTTATGCTCAAGTAGTGGGCGAGCGCATGCATGCACAGCTTCATTCATGCATGCCCACTGCTTGCACAAATGGAGCTGCACTCATGGGCTCATGTGCCACTTCTGCAGCCCATTCAGAACAGGCTGTGGCCCAGTAGTGGGCCCTGTCCAAGAGATTGGGGACCCCTGGCTTAAGGTGTATGGGTACTTAGGCATTTAATGTGGCATATTCTGAGTAAGAGTCAAACCAATTGTTTACATCAAGAACCCAATTCACCAATCAGCTTCCCAACATGACCTTCATTCCATTTTACAGTCAGGTGTTTTAAATATGGACAATGATTTTGGTCCATCCAGCCTTCCTGGTAGGTATCTTCCTCTACCCTTCCAATGGTAGGGTACAGAAATAACAATTGCACCCATACATTATAAAATCTTTTTCAGTAAAAGTCAATATATCATAATCAAGGGAGAAGAAAAATTCCCTGCACAATCCAAACCATAATCAGTAATTGTTATTAAGAGCTCTCATTATACGGTGCAAGTGTAATTAGAGTATTATACTCTCACAGGATGCAGTGTACAGAGAATGCTAGAAGGCTTCATAAATTAGTGCCAAATCAGTCTCCTCCCCTTCACCTTGAATGAGTATTATTATATTTACATATATTAAATCAAAAGCTGATCAGCCATTCCTAAGATTGGCCTAAAGACTATCTACTATTTCATGTTGGTTCTTGATTTTTATTATCCATCTCCAAAAATAAAAGGATTGAAGTTAGCCATCAATAATTCTGAACATTATCTGCTGAATCCTGCAGATTCCAAAACATTAATAATTCAGCACCTTATGGGAATGTTGTCATGGTGGAGCTACAACTTGTCTGCAAACGGAGCTCAGGGGATGTTCAATATGATCTATTCCAGCATATGTGCACAATTGCTACATTCATCATTAAACAGGGAAAACATTATCTTTCTTAACTTATGGTTTTAAAGATATTTTTGTAGTTTACACAATAAAACCTCTTGAGCATTAAAAAATAAATAAATCCCAGGCTTTAAACACCTATTGCTATCTAAATCAGTTTTAAAGGAAGAGGAGGAACTATTATCTCTAGATATATCATGCTTTTTTCACAAATGAACGATTTCTGTGATTATATAAACACCACAAAATGCCACAAGAAGAGAAAGCATTAGCAATCAATTGCATAACCCAAGTTATGGTTCATAATATTATATAGCATAAACACCATAATAGCTTATAAAACAACAAAAATAGTGAAATTAATTTAAAAGTCAGGGGACACAAACAAAACATAGCCATTTAAAACTGGCAGAGATGCCTTTGCTTTGTAATGCAAATATTACAGAGCACTTAAGAATAAAAACCACTCCAAAATTGCAAAATATTATTATTAAAAGTTGTTCATGTGATTTTAAAAAAGTATTTTAGAAAAATTCCACATCACAAACTGATTAGAACAAGGAATAAATCTGAGACTGTTATTTCTAAAGCATTAATACAAAGTGATTAACTCATGAGAGTCATAGGTTTGTGTTGTATTTCGTTCTCTTTGTTAAGCTGTTGCTCCTAATACAGTACTAGAGTTTTTTTTCAAAGATGCTCCATTCATTGCTAAATAGCAGCAAAAAATGTTTCTATAGAGTTACTGGATAGATTGCTACACACAGACTCAGTAGATTTCTGAATCCTAGGTTTGCAAAGCATTTGGCATGTATTTAATATTGTTCATGCTACTAAAATGATACAGAATTATACTTAATTTGTTTCAGGGATAGCATTCTCTCTTAAATAGCTGTTCGAAGTCTATGAAATGCAAGATTACACACAAACACACACACACACACACACACACACACACACACACACACCCCTTTACAGGAGTTATTCAGTTGACATGACATACATTTTTCCATACACTTGCTCCAGCTCCTGCCAACCCAGCATTTCGAAAGCATGCAAAGGTGAGTAGATAAATAGGGACCGCTTCGATGGGAAGGTAACAGCATTCAGTATGCCTCATCATATAGTCATGCTGGCCACATGACCACAGAAGTATCTTTAGACAACACTGCCTCCCTTGGCTGAGAAATAGAAATGAGCACTGCCCCCTAAAGTCAAACATGACTAGACAAGGGAAATCTTTACCTTTTAATACAACTTAAACCAGATGGTACTTTACTACTGCAGAGTAATGAAACTTCAGTATTAGAAGTTCAAATTCCTCTCAACAATATACTTGTGATACTCCATTTGTTCATGAACACCCCTTGGTTATTAAGAAATTGAACCTACAGGCTACAGACTCAGCTATTACTGAGGTTCATTGCGCAAAATAAAGATCCTTCACTTTGAAATACATACAGTTTAGTATGTTACTTTCCTTACTTATATGGCAACTGATAATTGAGAGTGGAAGAAGAAAGGAATTCTTACATTCACTAGTTCTTTTGAAAGTCTTTCTCCAATTTCCCATGCTTTGCTGAAAGGAATAAGGCCCTTAACTAGATGACTTATTTCTTCAAGTGAGCATAAGCTCACAGCCATATTCAAGCTACACACATTTAAAAATTAATTGTACAATAGGTTTTCTAAATTGTATATTTATTCAAAAAACATATATTTTTCCAAACAGAAGCGCAATACCATTTGCCCAAAATTGTCCTGAAATTTTAAAGGCGATAAATGCAGGTTTGAATAAAGCATTTCTTTCAATTTGCAAAATTTTTGATTTTTTAAAAATTTTGTTTATCCTTAGTGTGACTCCATAATTTCTATCTGCTTTATTCATTTACAAATTAACTGCAATGTTATTTTTCTATTCTTTGCTTTTGCTTCAATCACAGCAAAGTGTAGTCTGTTTATTTTCTTTGTTTTTATTAATTTTATGACAAATTAGGACAATAAAACTAATATAACTAAAAAATAAAAAATAGAATACAGAAAAAAAATAAAGAAAAAACACAATAAAGCAGAAAAGAATTATATGAAGAAATGACTCCCCCCCTTCATCACAATCAGTATAAAAATTTTTAGCAATATATCCAGTTTTCTTAAAATACAGCATATGATCTCTCCTTCCTGTATTGCATCTCTTACCTATAAACAAATCCTTAAAGCCTTGTCATCTCAGTTATCAAGAATTGCTGAAAGTCCATTAAGGGTTACCAGAGAGAACATATCTATTTTAACCTTGATTTATATTCATTCCTTTTACTACTAACACTAACTAACTTATGACTGTATGACTGTAACCTTGTTGCTGGTATCCTAAGATTTTTACTGACTGTTTCCTAATATGACTCGATT